>JABCMI010000319.1:0-44223 GCA_026261945.1 Hirschfeldia incana
ATCAAAACCTGATGAATCCGGATATAGAAGCTTTATCCTGACTCATTAATCCGTTTAGAATCACCCTTAAGTTGAATCAATATCATAGTGCGCTATATTAAGAGGTTATCCCACTTTGGACCCAAATGATTCCAGTTCACCCTGTTTGTAGTATGGCAGTTTCTTCAAGTTTTCCAATCAAACCTGAATGAATCCGATATAAGAAGCTTTTATCCTGGACTCATAATCAGTTTAGAATCAACCTGAAGTTGAATCAATATATAGGAGCTAGGATTAAGAAGTTATCCCATTTTGGACCCAAGTGATTCCAGTTTACCCTGTTTGTAGATATGAAGTTTTCCTCCATGATGTAATCAAACCTGAATGAATCCGGATATAAGAAGCTATATCCAGACTCATTAATCAGTTTAGAATCACCCTGAAGTTGAATCAATATCATAGGAGCTAGGATTAAGAGTTATCCCACTTTGGACCCTAGTGATTCCAGTTTACCCTGTTTGTAGATATGGCAGTTTTTTCAAGATTCTAATCAAACCTGAATGAATCAGGATATAAGAAGCTTTATCTGACTCATTAATCAGTTTAGAATCACCCTGAAGTTGAATCAATATCATAGGAGCTAGGATTAAGAAGTTATCCCACTTGGACCCAAATGATTCCAGTTTACCCTGTTTGTAGATATGGCAGTTTCTTCAAGTTTCAATCAAACCTGAATGAATCCGGATATAAGAAGCTTTATCCTGACTCATTAATCAGTTTAGAATCATCCTTAAGTTGAATCAATATCATAGAGCTAGGATTAAGAAGTTATCCCATTTTGGACCCAAGTGATTCCAGTTTACCCGTTTGTAGATATGGAGTTTCTTCAAGATTGAATCAAACCTGAATGATCCGGATATAAGAAGCTTTATCCTGACTCATTAATCAGTTTAGAATCACCCTGAAGTTGAATCAATATCATAGGAGCTAGGATTAAGAAGTTATCCCACTTTGGACCCAATGATTCCAGTTTACCCTGTTTTGTAGTATGGCAGTTTCTTCAAGTTTCTAATCAAACCTGAATGAATCCGGATATAAGAAGCTTTATCCTGACTCATTAATCAGTTTAGAATCACCCAGAAGTTGAATCAATATCATAGGAGCTAGGATTAAGAAGTTATCCCACTTTGGACCCAAATGATTCCAGTTTACCCTGTTTGTAGATATGGCAGTTTCTTCAAGTTTCCAATCAAACCTGAATGAATCCGGATATAAGAAGCTTTATCCTGACTCATTAATCAGTTTAGAATCACCCTGAAGTTGAATCAATATCATAGGAGCTAGGATTAAGAAGTTATCCCACTTTGGACCCAAATGATTCCAGTTTACCCTGTTTGTAGATATGGCAGTTTCTTCAAGTTTCAATCAAACCTGAATGAATCCGGATATAAGAAGCTTTATCCTGACTCATTAATCAGTTTAGAATCACCCTGAAGTTGAATCAATATCATAGGAGCTAGGATTAAGAAGTTATCCCACTTTGGACCCAATGATTCCAGTTTACCCAGTTTGTAGATATGGCAGTTTCTTCATGATTCTAATCAAACCTGAATGAATCCGGATATAAGAAGCTTTATCCTGACTCATTAATCAGTTTAGAATCACCCTGAAGTTGAATCAATATCATAGGAGCTAGGATTAAGAAGTTATCCCACTTTGGACCCAAATGATTCCAGTTTACCCTGTTTGTAGATATGGCAGTTTCTTCAAGTTTCTAATCAAACCTGAATGAATCAGGATATAAGAAGCTTTATCCTGACTCATTAATCAGTTTAGAATCACCCTGAAGTTGAATCAATATCATAGGAGCTAGGATTAAGAAGTTATCCCACTTTGGACCCAAATGATTCCAGTTTACCCTGTTTGTAGATATGGCAGTTTCTTCAAGTTTCAATCAAACCTGAATGAATCCGGATATAAGAAGCTTTATCCTGACTCATTAATCAGTTTAGAATCACCCTGAAGTTGAATCAATATCATAGGAGCTAGGATTAAGAAGTTATCCCACTTTGGACCCAAGTGATTCCAGTTTACCCTGTTTGTAGATATGGCAGTTTCTTCATGATTGTAATCAAACCTGAATGAATCCGGATATAAGAAGCTTTATCCTGACTCATTAATCAGTTTAGAATCACCCTGAAGTTGAATCAATATCATAGGAGCTAGGATTAAGAAGTTATCCCACTTTGGACCCAAATGATTCCAGTTTACCCTTGTTTGTAGATATGGCAGTTTCTTCAAGTTTCCAATCAAACCTGAATGAATCCGGATATAAGAAGCTTTATCCTGACTCATTAATCAGTTTAGAATCACCTTGAAGTTGAATCAATATCATAGGAGCTAGGATTAAGAAGTTATCCCACTTTGGACCCAAATGATTCCAGTTTACCCTGTTTGTAGATATGGCAGTTTCTTCATGATTCTAATCAAACCTGAATGAATCCGGATATAAGAAGCTTTATTCTGACTCATTAATCAGTTTAGAATCATCCTTAAGTTGAATCAATATCAGAGGAGCTAGGAGTAAGAGGTTATCCCACTTTGGACCCAAATGATTCCAGTTCACCCTGTTTGTAGATATGGCAGTTTCTTCAAGTTTCCAATCAAACCTGAATGAATCCCGATATAAGAAGCTTTATCCTGACTCATTAATCAGTTTAGAATCATCCTTAAGTTGAATTAATATCATAGGAGCTAGGATTAAGAAGTTATCCAATTTTGGACCCAAGTGATTCCAGTTTACCCAGTTTCTAGATATGGAAGTTTCTACATGATTGTAATCAAACCTGAATGAATCCGGATATAAGAAGCTTTATTCTGACTCATTAATCAGTTTAGAATCACCCTGAAGTTGAATCAATATCAAAGGAGCTAGGATTAAGAAGTTATCCCACTTTGGACCCAAATGATTCCAGTTTACCTTGTTTGTAGATATGGCAGTTTATTCAAGTTTCCAATCAAACCTGATTGAATCCGGATATAAGAAGCTTTATCCTGACTCATTAATCAGTTTAGAATCACCTTGAAGTTGAATAAATATCATAGGAGCTAGGATTAAGAAGTTATCCCATTTTGGACCCAAGTGATTCCAGTTTACCCTGTTTGTAGATATGGAAGTTTCTACATGATTGTAATCAAAGCTGAATGAATCCGGATATAAGAAGCTTTATTCTGACTCATTAATCAGTTTAGAATCACCCTGAAGTTGAATAAATATCATAGGAGCTAGGATTAAGAAGTTATCCCACTTTGGACCCAAATGATTCCAGTTTACCCTATTTGTAGATATGGCAGTTTCTTCAAGATCTAAATCAAACCTGAATGAATCCGGATATAAGAAGCTTTATCCTGACTCATTAATCAGTTTAGAATCACCCTGAAGTTGAATCAATATCAAAGGAGCTAGGATTAAGAGGTTATCCCACTTTGGACCCAAATGATTCCAGTTCACCCTGTTTGTAGATATGGCAGTTTCTTCAAGTTTCCAATCAAACCTGAATGAATCCCGATATAAGAAGCTTTATCCTGACTCATTAATCAGTTTAGAATCAACCTGAAGTTGAATTAATATCATAGGAGCTAGGATTAAGAAGTTATCCCATTTTGGACCCAAGTGATTCTAGTTTACCCAGTTTGTAGATATGGAAGTTTCTACATGATTGTAATCAAACCTGAATGAATCCGGATATAAGAAGCTATATCCAGACTCATTAATCAGTTTAGAATCACCCTGAAGTTGAATCAATATCATAGGAGCTAGGATTAAGAAGTTATCCCACTTTGGACCCTAGTGATTCCAGTTTACCCTGTTTGCAGATATGGCAGTTTTTTCAAGATTCTAATCAAACCTGAATGAATCAGGATATAAGAAGCTTTATCCTGACTCATTAATCAGTTTAGAATCATCCTTAAGTTGAATCAATATCAGAGGAGCTAGGATTAAGAGGTTATCCCACTTTGGACCCAAATGATTCCAGTTCACCCTGTTTGTAGATATGGCAGTTTCTTCAAGTTTCCAATCAAACCTGAATGAATCCCGATATAAGAAGCTTTATCCTGACTCATTAATCAGTTTAGAATCATCCTTAAGTTGAATTAATATCATAGGAGCTAGGATTAAGAAGTTATCCAATTTTGGACCCAAGTGATTCCAGTTTACCCAGTTTCTAGATATGGAAGTTTCTACATGATTGTAATCAAACCTGAATGAATCCGGATATAAGAAGCTTTATTCTGACTCATTAATCAGTTTAGAATCACCCTGAAGTTGAATCAATATCAAAGGAGCTAGGATTAAGAAGTTATCCCACTTTGGACCCAAATGATTCCAGTTTACCTTGTTTGTAGATATGGCAGTTTATTCAAGTTTCCAATCAAACCTGATTGAATCCGGATATAAGAAGCTTTATCCTGACTCATTAATCAGTTTAGAATCACCCAGAAGTTGAATCAATATCATAGGAGCTAGGATTAAGAAGTTATCCAACTTTGGACCCAAATGATTCCAGTTTACCCTGTTTGTAGATATGGCAGTTTATTCAAGTTTCCAATCAAACCTGATTGAATCCGGATATAAGAAGCTTTATCCTGACTCATTAATCAGTTTAGAATCACCCTGAAGTTGAATCAATATCAAAGGAGCTAGGATTAAGAGGTTATCCCACTTTGGACCCAAATGATTCCAGTTCACCCTGTTTGTAGATATGGCAGTTTCTTCAAGTTTCCAATCAAACCTGAATGAATCCCGATATAAGAAGCTTTATCCTGACTCATTAATCAGTTTAGAATCAACCTGAAGTTGAATTAATATCATAGGAGCTAGGATTAAGAAGTTATCCCATTTTGGACCCAAGTGATTCCAGTTTACCCAGTTTGTAGATATGGAAGTTTCTACATGATTGTAATCAAACCTGAATGAATCCGGATATAAGAAGCTATATCCAGACTCATTAATCAGTTTAGAATCACCCTGAAGTTGAATCAATATCATAGGAGCTAGGATTAAGAAGTTATCCCACTTTGGACCCTAGTGATTCCAGTTTACCCTGTTTGCAGATATGGCAGTTTTTTCAAGATTCTAATCAAACCTGAATGAATCAGGATATAAGAAGCTTTATCCTGACTCATTAATCAGTTTAGAATCATCCTTAAGTTGAATCAATATCAGAGGAGCTAGGATTAAGAGGTTATCCCACTTTGGACCCAAATGATTCCAGTTCACCCTGTTTGTAGATATGGCAGTTTCTTCAAGTTTCCAATCAAACCTGAATGAATCCCGATATAAGAAGCTTTATCCTGACTCATTAATCAGTTTAGAATCATCCTTAAGTTGAATTAATATCATAGGAGCTAGGATTAAGAAGTTATCCAATTTTGGACCCAAGTGATTCCAGTTTACCCAGTTTCTAGATATGGAAGTTTCTACATGATTGTAATCAAACCTGAATGAATCCGGATATAAGAAGCTTTATTCTGACTCATTAATCAGTTTAGAATCACCCTGAAGTTGAATCAATATCAAAGGAGCTAGGATTAAGAAGTTATCCCACTTTGGACCCAAATGATTCCAGTTTACCTTGTTTGTAGATATGGCAGTTTATTCAAGTTTCCAATCAAACCTGATTGAATCCGGATATAAGAAGCTTTATCCTGACTCATTAATCAGTTTAGAATCACCTTGAAGTTGAATAAATATCATAGGAGCTAGGATTAAGAAGTTATCCCATTTTGGACCCAAGTGATTCCAGTTTACCCTGTTTGTAGATATGGAAGTTTCTACATGATTGTAATCAAAGCTGAATGAATCCGGATATAAGAAGCTTTATTCTGACTCATTAATCAGTTTAGAATCACCCTGAAGTTGAATCAATATCATAGGAGCTAGGATTAAGAAGTTATCCCACTTTGGACCCAAATGATTCCAGTTTACCCTATTTGTAGATATGGCAGTTTCTTCAAGATCTAAATCAAACCTGAATGAATCCGGATATAAGAAGCTTTATCCTGACTCATTAATCAGTTTAGAATCACCCTGAAGTTGAATCAATATCAAAGGAGCTAGGATTAAGAGGTTATCCCACTTTGGACCCAAATGATTCCAGTTCACCCTGTTTGTAGATATGGCAGTTTCTTCAAGTTTCCAATCAAACCTGAATGAATCCCGATATAAGAAGCTTTATCCTGACTCATTAATCAGTTTAGAATCAACCTGAAGTTGAATTAATATCATAGGAGCTAGGATTAAGAAGTTATCCCATTTTGGACCCAAGTGATTCCAGTTTACCCAGTTTGTAGATATGGAAGTTTCTACATGATTGTAATCAAACCTGAATGAATCCGGATATAAGAAGCTATATCCAGACTCATTAATCAGTTTAGAATCACCCTGAAGTTGAATCAATATCATAGGAGCTAGGATTAAGAAGTTATCCCACTTTGGACCCTAGTGATTCCAGTTTACCCTGTTTGCAGATATGGCAGTTTTTTCAAGATTCTAATCAAACCTGAATGAATCAGGATATAAGAAGCTTTATCCTGACTCATTAATCAGTTTAGAATCATCCTTAAGTTGAATCAATATCAGAGGAGCTAGGATTAAGAAGTTATCCCACTTTGGATCCAAATGATTCCAGTTTACCTTGTTTGTAGATATGGCAGTTTCTTCAAGTTTCCAATCAAACCTGAATGAATCCGGATATAATGAGCTTTATCCTGACTCAAAAATCAGTTTAGAATCACCCTGAAGTTGAATCAATATCATAGGAGCTAGGATTAAGAAGTTATCCCACTTTGGACCCAAATGATTCCAGTTTACCTTGTTTGTAGATATGGCGGTTTCTTCAAGTTTCCAATCAAACCTGAATGAATCCGGATATAAGAAGCATTATCCTGACTCATTAATCAGTTTAGAATCACCCTGAAGTTGAATCAATATCATAGGAGCTAGGATTAAGAATTTATCCCACTTTGGACCCAAATGGTTCCAGTTTACCCTGTTTGTAGATATGGCAGTTTCTTCAAGATTTAAATCAAACCTGAATGAATCCGGATATAAGAAGCTTTATCCTGACTTATTAATCAGTTTAGAACCACCCTGAAGTTGAATCAATATCATAGGAGCTAGGATTAAAAAGTTATCCCACTTTGGACCCTAGTGATTCCAGTTTACCCTGTTTGTAGATATGGCAGTTTATTCAAGTTTCCAATCAAACCTGATTGAATCCGGATATAAGAAGGTTTCTCCTGACTCATTAATCAGTTTAGAATCACCCTGAAGTTGAATCAATATCAAAGGAGCTAGGATTAAGAGGTTATCCCACTTTGGACCCAAATGATTCCAGTTCACCCTGTTTGTAGATATGGCAGTTTCTTCAAGTTTCCAATCAAACCTGAATCAATCCCGACATAAGAAGCTTTATCCTGACTCATTAATCAGTTTAGAATCAACCTGAAGTTGAATCAATATCATAAGAGCTAGGATTAAGAAGTTATCCCATTTTGGACCCAAGTGATTCCAGTTTACCCAGTTTCTAGATATGGAAGTTTCTACATGATTGTAATTAAACCTGAATGAATCCGGATATAAGGAGCTTTATCCTGACTCAATAATCAGTTTAGAATCACCCTGAAGTTGAATCAATATCATAGGAGCTAGGATTAAGAAGTTATCCAATTTTGGACCCAAGTGATTCCAGTTTACCCAGTTTCTAGATATGGAAGATTCTACATGATTGTAATCAAACCTGAATGAATCCGGATATAAGAAGCTTTATCCTGACTCATTAATCAGTTTAGAATCACCCTGAAGTTGAATCAATATCATAGGAGCTAGGATTAAGAAGTTATCCCACTTTGGACCCAAATGATTCCAGTTTACCTTGTTTGTAGATATGGTAGTTTCTTCAAGTTTCCAATCAAACCTGATTGAATCCGGATATAAGAAGCTTTATCCTGACTCATTAATCAGTTTAGAATCACCCTGAAGTTGAATCAATATCATAGGAGCTAGGATTAAGAAATTATCCAACTTTGGACCCAAATGATTCCAGTTTACTCTGTTTGTAGATATGGCAGTTTCTTCAAGATCTAAATCAAACCTGAATGAATCCGGATATAAGAAGCTTTCTCCTGACTCATTAATCAGTTTAGAATCACCCTGAAGTTGAATCAATATCAAAGGAGCTAGGATTAAGAAGTTATCCCACTTTGGACCCAAATGATTCCAGTTTACCCTGTTTGTAGATATGGCAGTTTCTTCAAGATCTAAATCAAACCTGAATGAATCCGGATATAAGAAGCTTTATCCTGACTCATTAATCAGTTTAGAATCACCCTGAAGTTGAATCAATATCAAAGGAGCTAGGATTAAGAGGTTATCCCACTTTGGACCCAAATGATTCCAGTTCACCCTGTTTGTAGATATGGCAGTTTCTTCAAGTTTCCAATCAAACCTGAATGAATCCCGATATAAGAAGCTTTATCCTGACTCATTAATCAGTTTAGAATCAACCTGAAGTTGAATCAATATCATAGGAGCTAGGTTTAAGAAGTTATCCCATTTTGGACCCAAGTGATTCCAGTTTACCCAGTTTGTAGATATGGAAGTTTCTACATGATTGTAATCAAACCTGAATGAATCCGGATATGAGAAGCTTTATCCAGACTCATTAATCAGTTTAGAATCACCCTGAAGTTGAATCAATATCATAGGAGCTAGGATTAAGAAATTATCCCACTTTGGACCCTAGTGATTCCAGTTTACCCTGTTTGCAGATATGGCAGTTTTTTTCAAGATTCTAATCAAACCTGAATGAATCAGGATATAAGAAGCTTTATCCTGACTCATTAATCAGTTTAGAATCATCCTTAAGTTGAACCAATATCAGAGGAGCTAGGATTAAGAAGTTATCCCACTTTGGATCCAAATGATTCCAGTTTACCTTGTTTGTAGATATGGCAGTTTCTTCAAGTTTCCAATCAAACCTGAATGAATCCGGATATAAGGAGCTTTATCCTGACTCAATAACCAGTTTAGAATTACCCTGAAGTTGAATCAATATCATAGGAGCTAGGATTAAGAAGTTATCCCACTTTGGACCCAAATGATTCCAGTTTACCTTGTTTGTAGATATGGCGGTTTCTTCAAGTTTCCAATAAAACCTGAATGAATCCGGATATAAGAAGCATTATCCTGACTCATTAATCAGTTTAGAATCACCCAGAAGTGGAATCAATATCATAGGAGCTAGGATCAAGAAGTTATCCCACTTTGGACCCAAATGGTTCCAGTTTACCCTGTTTGTAGATATGGCAGTTTCTTCAAGTTTCCAATCAAACCTGAATGAATCCGGATATAAGGAGCTTTATCCTGACTCAATAATCAGTTTAGAATCACCCTGAAGTTGAATCAATATCATAGGAGCTAGGATTAAGAAGTTATCCCACTTTGGATCCAAATGATTCCAGTTTACCTTGTTTGTAGATATGGCAGTTTCTTCAAGTTTCCAATCAAACCTGAATGAATCCGGATATAAGGAGCTTTATCCTGACTCATTAATCAGTTTAGAATCATCCTTAAGATGAATAAATATCAGAGGAGCTAGGATTAAGAAGTTATCCCACTTTGGACCCAAATGATTCCAGTTTACCTTGTTTGTAGATATGGCAGTTTCTTCAAGTTTCCAATCAAACCTGAATAAATCCGGATATAAGGAGCTTTATCCTGACTCAATAATCAGTTTAGAATCACCCTGAAGTTGAATCAATATCGAAGGAGCTAGGATTAAGAAGTTATCCCACTTTGGATCCAAATGATTCCAGTTTACCTTGTTTGTAGATATGGCAGTTTCTTCAAGTTTCCAATCAAACCTGATTGAATCCGGATATAAGAAGCTTTATCCTGACTCATTAATCAGTTTAGAATCACCCTGAAGTTGAATCAATATCAAAGGAGCTAGGATTAAGAGGTTATCCCACTTTAGACCCAAATGATTCTAGTTTGCCTTGTTTGTAGATATGGCAGTTTCTTCAAGTTTCCAATCAAACCTGAATGAATCCGGATATAAGAAGCTTTATCCTGACTCATTAATCAGTTTAGAATCACCCTGAAGTTGAATCAATATAATAGGAGCTAGGATTAAGAAGTTATCCCATTTTGGACCCAAATGATTCCAGTTTACCTTGTTTGTAGATATGGCAGTTTCTTCAAGTTTCCAATCAAACCTGAATGAATCCGGATGTAAGGAGCTTTATCCTGACTCAATAATAAGTTTAGAATCACCCTGAAATTGAATCAATATCAAAGGAGCTAGGATTAAGAAGTTATCCCACTTTGGACCCAAGTGATTCCAGTTTACCTTGTTTGTAGATATGGCAGTTTCTTCAAGTTTCCAATCAAACATGATTGAATCCGGATATAAGAAGCTTTATCCTGACTCATTAATCAGTTTAGAATCACCCTAAAGTTGAATCAATATCATAGGAGCTAGGATTAAGAAGTTATCCCACTTTGGACCCAAATGATTCCAGTTTACCCTGTTTGTAGATATAGCAGTTTCTTCAAGATCTAAATCAAACCTGAATGATCTGGATATAAGAACCTTTATCCTGACTCATTAATCAATTTAAAATCACCCTGAAGTTGAATCAATATCATAGGAGCTAGGATAAAGAAGTTATCCCATTTTGGACCCAAGTGATTCCAGTTTACCCAGTTTGTAGATATGGGAGTTTCTACATGATTGCAATCAAACCTGAATGAATCCGGATATAAGAAGCTTTATCCTGACTCATTAATCAGTTTAGAATCACCCTGAAGTTGAATCAATATCATAGGAGCTAGGATTAAGAAGTTATCCCACTTTGGACCCAAATGATTCCAGTTTACCTTGTTTGTAGATATGGCAGTTTCTTCAAGTTTCCAATCAAACCTGAATGAATCCGGATATAAGGAGCTTTATCCTGACTCAATAATCAGTTTAGAATCACCCTGAAGTTGAATCAATATCAAGGGAGCTAGGATTAAGAAGTTATCCCACTTTGGACCCAAATGATTCCAGTTTACCTTGTTTGTAGATATTGCAGTTTCTTCAAGATCTAAATCAAACCTGAATGAATCCGGATATAAGAAGCTTTATCCTGACTCATTAATCAGTTTAGAATCACCCTGAAGTTGAATCAATATCAAAGGAGCTAGGATTAAGAGGTTATCCCACTTTGGACCCAAATGATTCCAGTTTACCTTCTTTGTAGATATGGCAGTTTCTTCAAGTTTCTAATCAAACCTGAATGAATCCGGATATAAGGAGCTTTATCCTGACTCAATAATCAGTTTAGAATCACCCTGAAGTTGAATCAATATCAAAGGAGCTAGGATTAAGAGGTTATCCCACTTTAGACCCAAATGATTCTAGTTTGCCTTGTTTGTAGATATGGCAGTTTAGAATCACCCTGAAGTTGAATCAATATAATAGGAGCTAGGATTAAGAAGTTATCCCACTTTGGACCCAAATGATTCCATTTTATCTTGTTGGTAGATATGGCAGTTTCTTCAAGTTTCCAATCAAACCTGAATGAATCCGGATATAAGAAGCATTATCCTGACTCATTAATCAGTTTAGAATCACCCTGAAGTTGAATCAATATCATAGGAGCTAGGATTAAGAAGTTATCCCACTTTGGATCCAAATGATTCCAGTTTACCTTGTTTTGTAGATATGGCAGTTTCTTCAAGTTTCCAATCAAACCTGAATGAATCCGGATATAAGGAGCTTTATCCTGACTCAATAATCAGTTTAGAATCACCCTGAAGTTGAATCAATATCATAAGAGCTAGGATTAAGAAGTTATCCCACTTTGGATCCAAATGATTCCAGTTTACCTTGTTTGTAGATATGGCAGTTTCTTCAAGTTTCCAATCAAACCTGAATGAATCCGGATATAAGGAGCTTTATCCTGACTCATTAATCAGTTTAGAATCATCCTTAAGTTGAATCAATATCAGAGGAGCTAGGATTAAGAAGTTATCCCACTTTGGACCCAATTGATTCCAGTTTACCTTGTTTGTAGATATGGCAGTTTCTTCAAGTTTCCAATCAAACCTGAATAAATCCGGATATAAGGAGCTTTATCCTGACTCAATAATCAGTTTAGAATCACCCTGAAGTTGAATCAATATCAAAGGAGCTAGGATTAAGAGGTTATCCCACTTTAGACACAAATGATTCTAGTTTGCCTTGTTTGTAGATATGGCAGTTTCTTCAAGTTTCCAATCAAACCTGAATGAATCCGGATATAAGAAGCTTTATCCTGACTCATTAATCAGTTTAGAATCACCCTGAAGTTGAATCAATATAATAGGAGCTAGGATTAAGAAGTTATCCCATTTTGGACCCAAATGATTCCAGTTTGCCTTGTTTGTAGATATGGCAGTTTCTTCAAGTTTCCAATCAAACCTGAATGAATCCGGATATAAGAAGCTTTATCCTGAATCATTAATCAGTTTAGAATCACCCTGGAGTTGAATCAATATCATAGGAGCTAGGATTAAGAAGTTATCCCATTTTGGACCCAAGTGATTCCAGTTTACCCAGTTTGTAGATATGGAAGTTTCTACATGATTGTAATCAAACCTGAATGAATCCGGATATAAGAAGCTTTATCCTGACTCATTAATCAGCTTAGAATCACCCTGAAGTTGAATCAATATCATAGGAGCTAGGATTAAGAAGTTATCCCATTTTGGACCCAAATGATTCCAGTTTACTTTGTTTGTAGATATGGCAGTTTCTTCAAGTTTCCAATCAAACCTGAATGAATCCGGATGTAAGGAGCTTTATCCTGACTCAATAATAAGTTTAGAATCACCCTGAAGTTGAATCAATATCAAAGGAGCTAGGATTAAGAAGTTATCCCACTTTGGACCCAAGTGATTCCAGTTTACCTTGTTTGTAGATATGGCAGTTTCTTCAAGTTTCCAATCAAACCTGATTGAATCCGGATATAAGAAGCTTTATCCTGACTCATTAATCAGTTTAGAATCACCCTAAAGTTGAATCAATATCATAGGAGCTAGGATTAAGAAGTTATCCCACTTTGGACCCAAATGATTCCAGTTTACCCTGTTTGTAGATATAGCAGTTTCTTCAAGATCTAAATCAAACCTGAATGATCTGGATATAAGAACCTTTATCCTGACTCATTAATCAATTTAGAATCACCCTGAAGTTGAATCAATATCATAGGAGCTAGGATAAAGAAGTTATCCCATTTTGGACCCAAGTGATTCCAGTTTACCCAGTTTGTAGATATGGGAGTTTCTACATGATTGCAATCAAACCTGAATGAATCCGGATATAAGAAGCTTTATCCTGGCTCATTAATCAGTTTAGAATCACCCTGAAGTTGAATCAATATCATAGGAGCTAGGATTAAGAAGTTATCCCACTTTGGACCCAAATGATTCCAGTTTACCTTGTTTGTAGATATGGCAGTTTCTTCAAGTTTCCAATCAAACCTGAATGAATCCGGATATAAGGAGCTTTATCCTGACTCAATAATCAGTTTAGAATCACCCTGAAGTTGAATCAATATCAAGGGAGCTAGGATTAAGAAGTTATCCCACTTTGGACCCAAATGATTCCAGTTTACCTTGTTTGTAGATATTGCAGTTTCTTCAAGATCTAAATCAAACCTGAATGAATCCGGATATAAGAAGCTTTATCCTGACTCATTAATCAGTTTAGAATCACCCTGAAGTTGAATCAATATCAAAGGAGCTAGGATTAAGAGGTTATCCCACTTTGGACCCAAATGATTCCAGTTTACCTTCTTTGTAGATATGGCAGTTTCTTCAAGTTTCTAATCAAACCTGAATGAATCCGGATATAAGGAGCTTTATCCTGACTCAATAATCAGTTTAGAATCACCCTGAAGTTGAATCAATATAATAGGAGCTAGGATTAAGAAGTTATCCCACTTTGGACCCAAATGATTCCAGTTTATCTTGTTGGTAGATATGGCAGTTTCTTCAAGTTTCCAATCAAACCTGAATGAATCCGGATATAAGAAGCATTATCCTGACTCATTAATCAGTTTAGAATCACCCTGAAGTTGAATCAATATCAAAGGAGCTAGGATTAAGAGGTTATCCCACTTTGGACCCAAATGATTCCAGTTTACCTTCTTTGTAGATATGGCAGTTTTTTCAAGTTTCTAATCAAACCTGAATGAATCCGGATATAAGGAGCTTTATCCTGACTCAATAATCAGTTTAGAATCACCCTGAAGTTGAATCAATATAATAGGAGCTAGGATTAAGAAGTTATCCCACTTTGGACCCAAATGATTCCAGTTTATCTTGTTGGTAGATATGGTAGTTTCTTCAAGTTTCCAATCAAACCTGAATGAATCCGGATATAAGAAGCATTATCCTGACTCATTAATCAGTTTAGAATCACCCTGAAGTTGAATCAATATCATAGGAGCTAGGATTAATGTTGGGGATGGATTATGCCCATCCTCAAAGCCCATCGAACAAAGGCCCAACCAAATAGACAAGTCAGTTTAGAGCCGAGAAGCCGAAACTCGGCGTGCACCGGCTCGACTCCAGACTGCCTTTTAGCCGAGCAGGGAGCGACCAGCGAGCAACCGGCTCAGTAGTTCGCAAGAACAGTCAACAGCGGGTTATCAAGCCCGATAGGCCACAAGGCCCAAAGAATTGGGGAGGCTAGGTCAAGTTACCCGAGCAGGGGAGTATAAAAGGAGAGAAGAGAGCAATGGAGAGGGGATCGACACTTTGGTACACACACAGAGCGGCGAGATTAGGGTTTTAGTCCGTACGAGTTATCTCTCTGCTTGTTGTACTTTTCCGGTTAAAGCTCTCCGAGCTCCGGCTTGTTTTCCCACTTTCTCCACCTTTGTAACTTCACTCCGAAATCTAATAAACACCTCTGTTCGACCCATTTATAGTATTGTTTACTCTCTTGAGACCAAACTCACCCTAAACAATTGGCGCCCACCGTGGGGCAGAACAGACCCAGTGTTTCTAGTTCGGTATGACATCCACAGGTCCAGAGCCTTGTCCCAGTGCCTCTGGAGAGGAGCCGGAACTCACCCCTCCTCCGCCTCCTCCCCATCTCTCGACAGATTTCATGAGCACGGTCATGGCTCGACTCGCTCAGCAGGAAGAGATTCAGAAGGCGACAAACGAACGGCTCGCCGCCATCGTTGCCGCCCTCGGCGCTCCTCCTACCAGCGGTCTGCCATTCCGACGACAACTCTTCGACACAAACCCCCCGACTCCAACGGAAGGTTTAGCAGCAAACGAAGCCGGGCGTGTCGGAACCCTAGCAATCGAAACCTCTCCGGCGATGCCCGACCAAGCGACTGTCCGAGAGATCGCCGAGCTAAAGTTCAATCTTCAACAAATGAGCTCGAGAATACACCAAGCAACGAGCGCAGCTCCTGAGATAGACAGCGTTATCGCCTCAACCTCACGGACCCCTTTTACCGATGAGTTGACCCGAGTAACGCTCAAGAAGATGGACAAGATAAAGCTACCCGACTACAAGCCTGGAGGAGACCCAGTCGAACACCTGACTGCCTTCAACATAGCTATGGCGAGAGCTCGGCTCTCTGCGGAAGAAAAGGAAGCAGGCTATTGCCAACTCTTCGTCGAGACGTTGAACGAGCAAGCCCTGACATGGTTCTCCGGGCTCGACGAAAGGTCGATCAGCAGCTTCAAGGAGCTTTCCTCGGCCTTCTTAAAGACTTACATTATGTTTGCAAAGCGAGAGGCCACGGCTTCAAGTCTTTGGAACTTGAAGCAGAAGAAGGACCAGAGCCTCCGCGACTACATGGAGAAATTCAAGTCAATCGTGTCGAGAATCAACATCCCTGATAACATTGCTATCGATGCGTTGATGAATACTCTCCAGGTAGACTGCAAATTTCGAGAAGACCTCTATCGGAGTCCTACCCTGTCTCTACAAGATGCCATTGCTCGGTCTCATAACTTCATCCGAATGGAGGAAGACACTAAGGCCATTCTGAGCAAACGTAACGCTGCGAAGCAGACGGCGACCAAGAACGCGGCCAGCACTCATGTTGAACCGCGTCAACATGGCTCCTCAAGCAAAAACAACCAGAGGGGGGGTCTCCTTTACGTGGTCGATGAAAACGGGAAGAAGTGGAACACGTTTCACCGAGAAACGGATTCATCGGACGAGGCACCCCGAGCAACCGCATCTACCGCATCGGCTCAGGTTGATGCTGTGGCGGGTTCATCCAAAACCCCCCCGGGTCTCACCAAGTCGTGCAAACAACATGGAGTTAAAGGTCATGACACCTCGGAATGCAAGACGCTCTTCGCGCAGTTCCTCTCTTCGATCGAAAGCGGTGAGCTCAAGATCCCTTCTCCGAAGCCTAAAGGCGAGAGTAGTTGGAGTAGGAACAAAGATAGAAAGAACCAAAGGAGAGGTCAAGGCAAACCTAAACAGGATAATCCGAGACCGAAGGATACCGAGCAAGTGCCTGAGAAAGACGACGACGATGATAACTCGGGAGACGAGGATCAACCAGCGGTCAGGCAGAGGATAGAAGTTATCCGCGCCCAGCCCGAGCCATCATCAGATGATGAAAACTATCAAGAAGAAGCCCTCGAGACATCGGACCTGCGCGAATTCCTCAAGAGAAAGCCCACTCCGGAGGCCGAGAAACCCCCTGGAACTTCCGATCTTAGATCTAAGCTTGACGCTAAACGGCTGAAGCATTCGTCTCCTGACCAAGCTCCCGTTTCTGATCTTCGAGAGCGACTAAACGCTAAGATGGGAGACCTACGGGAAAAGCTGAATCGCAACAAACCCGACCAACCGGAGGAGAGCCAAGACCTTCGCGATGTCTTGCTCAAGAAGCGGTCAACCATACGACCGCGAATCAACGTAATCATGGGAGGGTCCCCACCTTGCGGAGACTCAGTACGATCTGTTAAGAACCATCGCCGACAAGCGGAAACATCTCAGCGATGGCCGCAGAAGCCTCCCAGCGATCCCAAGATCTCTTTCTCTCCGGACGATCTGCTCGGAATCAGTTTACCTCACAACGATCCACTGCTCGTCGTTTTGGCTATCGATAAGTACGACGTCACTAAAGTACTTATCGATACAAGAAGCTCGGTAGACATTATTTTTCAAGAGACCTTGGTCAAGATGGGAATTGATATGAAGGATGTGAAACCGTCGTCAAGGACACTAACGGGCTTCAACGGATCTTCCGAAGTAACCCTCGGAACCATCCGCCTAACAGTCCAAGCGGAGGGAGTAACCAGAGTGGTCAAGTTCTCAGTAGTCAGCACGAAGACTCCCTATCACGTAATCCTCGGAACCCCGTGGCTACATTCTATGCGAGCAATCGCATCAACCTATCATCAGTGTGTCAAGTTTCCCGGAAACGACGGAACAATCAAGTCTATTCGTGGAGATCAACGGGCTGCCCGAGATCTTTTGATCGCGACCGTTAAGCTGCAACGCGCACAGTCCCTCGTTAACTCAGTATCACCACCAGTAGGCAAGGTATGCCCCCAGAAGGAGGAAGTACTCGAAGTTCCAGTGGATGAGTCGGATCCGAGCAAAATCCTTCGCATCGGAGCATACCTATCCGATGAAATGAAACTCAAGATCATCGATTTCCTGAAGAAGAATCTATCAACCTTTGCGTGGTCGATGTCGGACATGCAAGGAATCGACCCAGCAATCACGACGCATGAGCTAAACGTAGATCCAAACGTTAAGCCAATTCGTCAGAAGAGGCGGAAGCTAGGTCCCGAGAGATCAAAAGCAGTCGTTGAGGAAGTAGAACGACTACTCAACGCCGGATCGATTGCTGAGGTCAAGTACCCGGAATGGTTAGCCAATCCGGTCGTAGTAAAGAAGAAAAACGGCAAGTGGCGCATGTGCGTCGACTTTACAGACCTCAACAAGGCGTGCCCAAAGGATAGCTACCCGTTGCCGAACATCGATCGACTCGTCGAGTCGACCGCAGGGAACGAAATGCTTACATTTATGGATGCTTTCTCGGGATACAACCAGATCCTAATGCACCCCGAAGACAGAGAGAAGACTTCGTTCATCACCGACCGAGGGACTTACTGCTACAAAGTGATGCCCTTCGGATTGAAGAACGCAGGAGCAACTTATCAACGGTTGGTCAACCGTATGTTCGCCAAACAGCTCGGAAAAACAATGGAGGTTTACATCGATGACATGCTAGTCAAGTCGCTCCGAGCAGACGAGCACCTGACGCATTTGCAAGAATGCTTCGAGATCCTCAACGCGTACAAGATGAAGTTAAACCCGGCCAAATGCACTTTTGGCGTTTCATCCGGAGAGTTCCTCGGGTACATCGTGACGCAAAGAGGAATCGAAGCAAACCCCAAACAGATCTCAGCGGTCCTCGATCTTCCGAGTCCAAGAAACTGCCGAGAAGTCCAACGACTTACCGGCAGAATCGCAGCTCTCAATAGGTTTATCTCACGATCAACCGACAAATGTCTTCCCTTCTACGATCTCCTCCGAGGAAACAAGAAGTTCCTCTGGGATGAAAAGTGCGAGGAAGCATTTTCTCAGCTCAAACAGTATCTTACAACCCCCCCGATCTTAGCCAAACCAGACGTAGGTGACGTTTTGTCCCTGTACATCGCTGTGTCTTCCGCTGCTATCAGCAGTGTATTGATTAAAGAGGACCGTGGTGAACAAAGACCAGTATTTTATATGAGCCGAAGGATGACCGGACCCGAGACTCGGTACCCGACGCTCGAAAAGATGGCTTTGGCAGTGGTGGAATCAGCAAGAAAACTACGTCCTTATTTTCAGTCTCATTCAGTGGAAGTCCTCACCGACCAACCGCTGAGAACTGTGTTACAAAACACAGCTAGAGCCGGCCGACTAACTAAATGGGCTATCGAGCTCGGAGAGCTCGACATCACCTACAAGTGCCGAACGGCAGCCAAAGCTCAAGTTCTCGCAGATTTCCTTGCAGAACTGTCACCCGAGTTGGCTCAAGACCTCGAAGTGCCCGATGCGAACTGGATTCTCCACGTCGACGGTTCCTCGACCAACAAAGGCTCAGGAGCAGGAGTACAACTCCAGTCTCCAACAGGGGAACTGATCAGGCAATCATTCAGTTTCGGCTTTCCAGCGTCCAACAACGAAGCAGAATACGAGTCGCTTATCGCGGGGCTCCGCCTCGCGAAAGCAGTCAAGGTAAAAAGACTAAGCGCATACTGTGACTCGCAACTGGTTGCAAGTCAGTTCAGCGGGGAGTATGATGCACGAAACGACAGAATGGACGCTTACCTCCGAGTTGTCCAAGATCTAGCAAAGGAGTTTGAATTCTTCGAACTAACAAAGGTTCCCCGCGGAGAGAACGTATGCGCGGACGCATTAGCAGCACTCGGAAGCAAGCTTCGAGATCAAGTCAAGAGAACCATCCCGATCCATCGGATTGAGAAGCCGAGTATCGACATCTCGGGGGAGGCTACAGACATCATTACCACGGTTATCGAGAGACCGTCCCGGGCAGAGGGCGACGATGACATCGAGATGACCGATCAACATCAGGTACCGGATGATTGGAGGACAGAATTCATCGATTATCTCACAAACGGGACAGTTCCGGCCGAGAAATGGGTTGCAAGGCGTCTCAAGAGACGCAGCGCGCACTACGTCATGATGGAAGGCGAACTTCACCGGGTAACTGCCAGCAAGGTCCTACTCAAGTGCATTAGCGGCGAGCAAACGAGACTTGTCATGGCTGAGACTCACGAAGGAGCAGGTGGAAACCACTCCGGAGGACGAGCACTCGCTTTAAAAGTCCGAAACGTAGGATTCTTCTGGCCGACGATGAACACAGACTGCGAAGCGTATGCCCGGAAGTGCGATAAATGCCAAAGGCACGCTCCGAGCATCCATAGCCCAACCGAGCTCTTGCGAACCTCAGCAGCCCCTTACCCATTCATGCGATGGGGAATGGATATTATCGGCCCAATGCCGAACTCCCGACAACGACGCTTCGTTCTGGTCCTAACCGATTACTTTACAAAGTGGATAGAAGCAGAAGCCTTTGCTCAGGTAACCGAGAGGGAAGTCCGAGGTTTCGTCTGGAAGAACATAATCTGTCGTCACGGCTTACCGTACGAAATCGTGACGGACAATGGCTCCCAGTTCATCTCGACAGGATTCAAGGACTTCTGCAGCAAGTGGAATATCAGGCTAAGTACTTCAACACCGAGGTACCCTCAGGGGAATGGACAGGCCGAGTCCTCCAACAAGATCATCATTGACGGCATCAAGAAACGTCTCGACCTAAAGAAAGGTCATTGGGCTGATGAACTGGACGGCGTCCTGTGGTCGCACCGAACAACCCCAAGAGGCGCGACTAAGTCCACCCTGTTCTCTCTCGCTTACGGAATGGAGGCAATGGCCCCTGCAGAGGTCAACGTTACAAGTCTCCGACGAGCAAAGATGCCTCAGTACGTCGAACTTAACCAAGAAATGCTACTGGACGCTCTCGATGAGCTCGAGGAGAAGAGAGACCAAGCCTTACTTCGAATCCAAAATTACCAGAATCAGATTGAAAGCTACTACAACAAGAAGGTTCGGGCGAGACCCCTAGAACTCGGAGACCTAGTCCTACGAAAGGTCTTCGAAAACACCAAGGAGCTAAATGCTGGAAAACTCGGGGCAAACTGGGAAGGACCCTACAAGATAACTCAAGTCGTAAAACCAGGAGTTTACCGACTTGAGACCTCCCGGGGAGAAGCAGTCCCACGAGCCTGGAACTCAATGCACCTTCGTCGTTTCTATTCTTGATGAATCACAAATTTACTTACGAGCAAATGACAACAGTCACAGTTTACAAAAAAAAAAAAAAAAAAAAAAAAAAAAAAAAAAAAAAAAAAAAACCGAGTAGATGCACCCTACGGTCACTTCTACACATCCGAGCAATGACCTACGTCACTGTTGCTCGGGCAAATCGAACTACGAAAGGCTTGATCCTCCTCGGAGGTACGTAGGCATCCCCTCTAAGGGGTCCAGCCCCAACAAAAACAAAAACCAAAATTTTGGCTCGACAATCATTCCCGTCCGATCTATCAAGACGAACGCCGAGGGAATTATCTCGAGCAAACGATGCCAGCCCCTTGTCTATACAAGCGGCGCACAGGTACTCGCCCCCATCAACTGCTCGGATCCTGATCAGATCAGAGCAAAGGGAAACGGAGACCCGTGTCACCGATGCTATCCGCATTGACCGGCTCGTCAGGAAATTTTCGAACCTAATCACGAATGAAGAACCAAGAGTTGGCCGACCAAGTTTCTTCTATTCATTATGTAGCGTTCGAATACATTTTCTTGATAAAATACTTTCGAATTATATTCCTGCCACTGTTTATTTCGTTAAATCTACTACGGTTAATCGGATTCATAGACACTTGATCGGCGGGAAAGAAAATTCATTACTATCTTGGAATTGCCTAAGGAAAAGGAACTTGAAAGTAATTTTAAGGAAAACTTAAGCATACGAGATAAAGGAAAGCAGCTCCGAATAAACAACAAAGGCCTACCGGGCAAAAATTCGAGAACTTTCACAAAACATCCAAAAGGGAGAACCCCTAAGTTAACATTACATCAAGAGGCCCTTCCGGGCAAAGAGTTCAAAGGCTTCAGAGAGCCGGGACCGAAACAAAAAAAAAAAACACAAAAACGAAATAAAAGACAACAACCACGTGAGAAATCATTCTTCTGGAGGGGGGGGATCCTTGTTCCTATCAGCTTCCCCGACTTCGCCTCCCTCGGGACCCGAGACACGTCCAAACGGCTGGTTCAGCGCCGCTACATCCGTTCCCTGCACCCTAGCGGGCAAAGCCTCCGGTGCATCTTCGGGTACTTGAACAGGCAGGATCTCCCGAGCACCCACCTTATCCTTAGGCCCTGCCTCGGGACCATCAGAACTCGAACCGGTTAGTCCGGCAGCCTTAAGAGCAGCTTTGGAGGGAGAATCAGTCAGAACGATCGTGGCCTTCTCGATCCGTCCTTGTTGAGGAGCAGTTTCTAGGGGAGCTTGAGGTCCCAGAGCCGGCTCTTGCCCGGGATGTTGGCTAGAAGAACCCACCGAGAGGACTCGACCTTCTGGGAGATCCTCTGCGCGAGGAACCCTTTCAACACAAGGAGTCCTCAGCGCTTCAGCAGCCTCCGAGTCGATCAGCTGAATGTTCGACCCGTATGGGTTGACCGCCCTCCACACGTCTTCGACAAGGAACTGGGATTCCAGCTTCAATGGAGAGAGGCGCAAGGAGTCCTCGGGGATATCTTTCACTTCCAGACGAGCCGCCTCCGCCTTGAAGTGTTCTTCCTGTTCGGCATAGGTGTCGATAGTCTCCTGGGGAACATCTATCCCTGAATCCCTGACCTGCTCGAGGCATTTCCTCGTTCCGAAGGCCTGACTATACAGGCACCGAGCATCGTCGTATGCGTCCCTCTGAGTCTCGTGAAGGCGAATCTGATGGAAGCACTTCCCGGCCTTTGCGATCATGGCGATCATCACTCGAATTCGCTCATGAGTGACTTCATATCTGCGGGACGCTCGGAGGCGTGCGACGTCTTCCGAGTACTTCATCGAGATGGTGGCTTTAGCCCTGATAAGCTCCATGTTCTCCTCCTTGAGCTTGTCCACCACTGTCTCCAGATCCTTTATGGAACCCTTGCACATCTTCAGCTCCTCCAAGTCGGAGGTTCTTGCCAAGTTAAACTCCCTCTGGATCTCTTTAGCTCGGGCAATCGCCTCATCCTTCTGGAGAGTAACCGCCCGAAGGGCTTCCTTGTGCTTCAGCTCGAGACGCTTTCTCTCCTCCTCGCCCTTCCGGATCTTTTCCCGGGCCTCCATCAGGGCCTGATTGTATTTCCTGATAAGGATGTTCCAATCGCCATGATTCTGCTCGGGAACAAAAATATATATGATAAGGAAAAAGCTTCTCTCACTAACGAGATGAAATAAGGGAAGAGTGAGAGAGCAGTTACCTTCACCGAGGAGCTGGATGCATGCTCGTACTCGTCCCGGAAGATCAAGTCTTTAGCGGGAGGCATCAGATCGGGGCCACCTTTGAGCAGCAGCATCAAACGTCCACAGTCTTCCGGGTAGAAAGAGAGAGGCAATTCCCGATTGAACTCGAACTGGAATTTGTCCGAGGAAGACCCTTCGAGACGGTCAGAAACCCGAGCTCCAGTTCCTTCCACCAACTCGTTTTGTGGTCTCTCGGGCGACAGGTTCCGTCGCTCTTCGGAAACCGGATTCTCCGACCTCCCACCAGAAACGCCTTCATCAACAGGCGATTTGGGCTGATCACCCCCAAGTGATCGCCTCTTCAGTTCCCTCGCCCTAGCAGCCAGCGGAAGATTATCCAAGTCCTCCGAGTTTAGAGCCTCCGATGAAGCCCCGGGAGCAAGAACTCGGAGCTCATCTTCATCGACGGATGACGTGCGGGCTGTCTCATGAGCCTTCTTCTTCTTCTTCTTCTTCAGAGGAACCTCCTCAGGGGATGGCTCCTCATCATCCGGGACGGCGATATTTTCCCGGGTATCAGCGTCGTCGCGCTTTCTCTTCTTTTTCTTGTCCTTCTTCTTCTTAGAAGAACGACCAGCAGGAGTCTCTTCAGGAAGCTCCTCCACGTCCCTTTGTTGCTCGGGGACCTCTTCTTCATCGTTCCTATCCGAGGGGATAGGAGACATTTTTCTCTTCTTAGAAGAGCTCTTTTTGGCGTTCCCGCCGGAAGCAACAACGGCCGACGCCACGACATCCCGTGCATCAGCCGACTTTTTCTTTTTGCTCGCACCCACCCGAGCAGCAACAATCTTGGAAAGGTCCGGAAGTTCCTTCATCTGTCTGGCCCGGTTAATCTCCTTTTGCTCGGCGGGAGTGAAAATCACCAACCTCTTGTTTACCGGATGCTTCACGTAGGGCAAGGAATGAGAATTCCAATCCTCTGCAAATAAGAATCATCAGTTAGACTACGAAACACAAGTGATAAACAGAGAGATGAAGAAGGAGGGAGGCTCACGATTAACGATCCGATCAATTGATCTTCGGATTCTGTCCCGAGTGAAGTTGTTCCAGTCGTCCTGTTTCTGCAAAACGATTGTTCGAACACGATTCTCCCAATCCTCCGGGTAGGTAGCAATGTTCGGGTGAGCAACTGCAAAAATAAAAAAAAAAGGGAGAGACATAAGGTCAGATAAACCTGCACAATCGGGAGAAAACGAATTAGCAGATATACCAAAATCTGCATTCCACAGAACGCGACACTTGGAACTCGGCGGTTCCTCGAAGGCTGCTCGGTTGGACTTCACGTAGAAGTAATTGCGCTGCCAGTCAGTGGTCTTGGACGGACCCCCAGCAATAACATTATAACTCGGCCGCTGTCGTACCGAGATGATGCCATCCTTTGAGATGGACACTGATGTCAGCTCCTCGAATGCCCTCACACTCAAGGATGTACCGGCCTCCGCCGCGACCACAGCGGTCGCGACCATCAGACGAATCGCGCCATTGATAAGCTGACTCAGAGCGACTCCCCGGCGGTAGGCGTACGCAGTTACAACCCGAGGGATTGGAAACCAGAGTTTGGAGTCATTCTGGAAATACGACTCATAGACACACTGATACCCTTTTGGAGGGGACCAGAGTCTCTGGTCTTGCCGAGGGATAATGAAGGTCACCCCAACCGCACTCAGATTCCGAAGAAGCCCTTCCACCGACTTGGTCGTTGATCGGGTACCTTCGAATTTTTCCCAGTCCTGACCAGGAACAATCGACCGACGAACCCTCGATCTCTCTAGAGGGCCTTCGTCAGCAAAAATATTCCCGGGGTAAAAACTCCTCGGGACCATCGTAGGATCGACAGCGTCATGCCCATCATCATCCTCCCGGAACTGAGCCTCCGCTTCGGCGACGAGCAAACGTTGAGGCAAGTCCATGTTCTAGGTATCCATCAACGCTTCGTGACGAATCTCTTCCGCTGGATCCTCGGAAGAACCCCGAACAGTGGCCACTTGTTTACCTTTCTCTGCCCGGGATAGTTTTCTAGACGACATCTCGGGAACCGACAGCTTAAAGCAAAGATCAAGAGAGAGAAGGAGAGTAGTAAGAGAAAGTACCTGATCGATGCGAAGCGAAATGAGGAAAATGATAGAAGGAAGGGCACTATTTATAAGGAGAGACGGGCTCTCGGACCAAGGCGTCATCATTACGCCTAAAAAGGCCTAGATGGGCCTGGCAACCGTTTGCGCGTAGCATGCAATCGCGCCGGTTCGTTTTCTCGGTTGAATCTCTTAAACCCATCAATCAATGTGGTCCGAATCCTCGGTACAATTGCCTGGAAAATACTTCTGGTAGCGCCGGTTCGTTACCTCCGAGATAACGACGAGGAAACTTGCGAAAGAAAACTACTTGAGACACTCGGTATAGCCTTTGTCCTCCAAGCTAATAAAACCAAATCTACCGACGAACCGACCATCCGATTCCTCAATAGACTGGGGGGGGGACTTACTGTTGGGGATGGATTATGCCCATCCTCAAAGCCCATCGAACAAAGGCCCAACCAAATAGACAAGTCAGTTTAGAGCCGAGAAGCCGAAACTCGGCGTGCACCGGCTCGACTCCAGACTGCCTTTTAGCCGAGCAGGGAGCGACCAGCGAGCAACCGGCTCAGTAGTTCGCAAGAACAGTCAACAGCGGGTTATCAAGCCCGATAGGCCACAAGGCCCAAAGAATTGGGGAGGCTAGGTCAAGTTACCCGAGCAGGGGAGTATAAAAGGAGAGAAGAGAGCAATGGAGAGGGGATCGACACTTTGGTACACACACAGAGCGGCGAGATTAGGGTTTTAGTCCGTACGAGTTATCTCTCTGCTTGTTGTACTTTTCCGGTTAAAGCTCTCCGAGCTCCGGCTTGTTTTCCCACTTTCTCCACCTTTGTAACTTCACTCCGAAATCTAATAAACACCTCTGTTCGACCCATTTATAGTATTGTTTACTCTCTTGAGACCAAACTCACCCTAAACAATTAAGAAGTTATCCCACTTTGGATCCAAATGATTCCAGTTTACCTTGTTTTGTAGATATGGCAGTTTCTTCAAGTTTCCAATCAAACCTGAATGAATCCGGATATAAGGAGCTTTATCCTGACTCAATAATCAGTTTAGAATCACCCTGAAGTTGAATCAATATCATAGGAGCTAGGATTAAGAAGTTATCCCACTTTGGATCCAAATGATTCCAGTTTACCTTGTTTGTAGATATGGCAGTTTCTTCAAGTTTCCAATCAAACCTGAATGAATCCGAATATAAGGAGCTTTATCCTGACTCATTAATCAGTTTAGAATCATCCTTAAGTTGAATCAATATCAGAGGAGCTAGGATTAAGAAGTTATCCCACTTTGGACCCAAATGATTCCAGTTTACCTTGTTTGTAGATATGGCAGTTTCTTCAAGTTTCCAATCAAACCTGAATAAATCCGGATATAAGGAGCTTTATCCTGACTCAATAATCAGTTTAGAATCACCCTGAAGTTGAATCAATATCAAAGGAGCTAGGATTAAGAAGTTATCCCACTTTGGATCCAAATGATTCCAGTTTACCTTGTTTGTAGATATGGCAGTTTCTTCAAGTTTCCAATCAAACCTGATTGAATCCGGATATAAGAAGCTTTATCCTGACTCATTAATCAGTTTAGAATCACCCTGAAGTTGAATCAATATCATAGGAGCTAGGATTAAGAAGTTATCCCACTTTGGACCCAAATGATTCCAGTTTACCTTGTTTGTAGATATGACAGTTTCTTCAAGATCTAAATCAAACCTGAATGAATCCGGATATAAGAAGCTTTATCCTGACTCATTAATCAGTTTAGAATCACCCTGAAGTTGAATCAATATCAAAGGAGCTAGGATTAAGAGGTTATCCCACTTTAGACCCAAATGATTCTAGTTTGCCTTGTTTGTAGATATGGCAGTTTCTTCAAGTTTCCAATCAAACCTGAATGAATCCGGATATAAGAAGCTTTATCCTGACTCATTAATCAGTTTAGAATCACCCTGAAGTTGAATCAATATAATAGGAGCTAGGATTAAGAAGTTATCCCATTTTGGACCCAAATGATTCCAGTTTGCCTTGTTTGTAGATATGGCAGTTTCTTCAAGTTTCCAATCAAACCTGAATGAATCCGGATATAAGAAGCTTTATCCTGAATCATTAATCAGTTTAGAATCACCCTGGAGTTGAATCAATATCATAGAAGCTAGGATTAAGAAGTTATCCCATTTTGGACCCAAGTGATTCCAGTTTACCCAGTTTGTAGATATTGAAGTTTCTACATGATTGTAATCAAACCTGAATGAATCCGGATATAAGAAGCTTTATCCTGACTCATTAATCAGCTTAGAATCACCCTGAAGTTGAATCAATATCATAGGAGCTAGGATTAAGAAGTTATCCCATTTTGGACCCAAATGATTCCAGTTTACCTTGTTTGTAGATATGGCAGTTTCTTCAAGTTTCCAATCAAACCTGAATGAATCCGGATGTAAGGAGCTTTAACCTGACTCAATAATAAGTTTAGAATCACCCTGAAGTTGAATCAATATCAAAGGAGCTAGGATTAAGAAGTTATCCCACTTTGGACCCAAGTGATTCCAGTTTACCTTGTTTGTAGATATGGCAGTTTCTTCAAGTTTCCAATCAAACCTGATTGAATCCGGATATAAGAAGCTTTATCCTGACTCATTAATCAGTTTAGAATCATCCTTAAGTTGAATCAATATCAAGGGAGCTAGGATTAAGAAGTTATCCCACTTTGGACCCAAATGATTCCAGTTTACCTTGTTTGTAGATATTGCAGTTTCTTCAAGATCTAAATCAAACCTGAATGAATCCGGATATAAGAAGCTTTATCCTGACTCATTAATCAGTTTAGAATCACCCTGAAGTTGAATCAATATCAAAGGAGCTAGGATTAAGAGGTTATCCCACTTTGGACCAAAATGATTCCAGTTTACCTTGTTTGTAGATATGGCAGTTTCTTCAAGTTTCCAATCAAACCTGAATGAATCCGGATATAAGGAGCTTTATCCTGACTCATTAATCATTTTAGAATCATCCTTAAGTTGAATCAATATCAGAGGAGCTAGGATTAAGAAGTTATCCCACTTTGGATCCAAATGATTCCAGTTTACCTTGTTTGTAGATATGGCAGTTTCTTCAAGTTTCCAATCAAACCTGAATGAATCCGGATATATGGAGCTTTATCCTGACTCAATAATCAGTTTAGAATCACCCTGAAGTTGAATCAATATCAAAGGAGCTAGGATTAAGAAGTTATCCCACTTTGGACCCAAATGATTCCAGTTTACCTTGTTTGTAGATATGGCAGTTTCTTCAAGATCTAAATCAAACCTGAATGAATCCGGATATAAGAAGATTTATCCTGACTCATTAATCAGTTTAGAATCACCCTGAAGTTGAATCAATATCAAAGGAGCTAGGATTAAGAGGTTATCCCACTTTGGACCCAAATGATTCCAGTTTGCCTTGTTTGTAGATATGGCAGTTTCTTCAAGTTTCCAATCAAACCTGAATGAATCCCGATAGAAGAAGCTTTATCCTGACTCATTAATCAGTTTAGAATTACCCTGAAGTTGAATCAATATCATAGGAGCTAGGATTAAGAAGTTATCCCATTTTGGACCCAAGTGATTCCAGTTTACCCAGTTTGTAGATATGGAAGTTTCTACATGATTGTAATCAAAGCTGAATGAATCCGGATATAAGAAGCTTTATTCTGACTCATTAATCAGTTTAGAATCACCCTGAAGTTGAATCAATATCATAGGAGCTAGGATTAAGAAGTTATCCCACTTGGGACCCAAATGATTCCAGTTTACCCAGTTTCTAGATATGGAAGTTTCTACATGATTGTAATCAAACCTGAATGAATCCGGATATAAGAAGCTTTATCCTGACTCATTAATCAGTTTAGAATCACCCTGAAGTTGAATCAATATGATAGGAGCTAGGATTAAGAAGTTATCCCACTTTGGACCCAAATGATTCCAGTTTACCTTGTTTGTAGATATGGCAGTTTCTTCAAGTTTCCAATCAAACCTGAATGAATCCGGATATAAGAAGCTTTATCCTGACTCAATAATCAGTTTAGAATCACTCTGAAGTTGAATCAATATCAAAGGAGCTAGGATTAAGAAGTTATCCCACTTGGACCCAAATGATTCCAGTTTACCTTGTTTGTAGATATGACAGTTTCTTCAAGTTTCCAATCAAACCTGAATGAATCCGGATATAAGGAGCTTTATCCTGACTCAATAATCAGTTTAGAATCACCCTGAAGTTGAATCAATATCATAGGAGCTAGGATTAAGAAGTTATCCCATTTTGGACTCAAGTGATTTCAGTTTACCCTGTTTCTAGATATGGAAGTTTCTACATGATTGTAATTAAACCTGAATGAATCCGGATATAAGGAGCTTTATCCTGACTCAATAATCAGTTTAGAATCACCCTGAAGTTGAATCAATATCAAAGGAGCTAGGATTAAGAAGTTATCTCACTTGGGACCCAAATGATTCCAGTTTACCCAGTTTCTAGATATGGAAGTTTCTACATGATTGTAATCAAACCTGAATGAATCCGGATATAAGAAGCTTTATCCTGACTCATTAATCAGTTTAGAATCACCCTGAAGTTGAATCAATATGATAGGAGCTAGGATTAAGAAGTTATCCCACTTTGGACCCAAATGATTCCAGTTTACCTTGTTTGTAGATATGGCAGTTTCTTCAAGTTTCCAATCAAACCTGAATGAATCCGGATATAAGAAGCTTTATCCTGACTCAATAATCAGTTTAGAATCACCCTGAAGTTGAATCAATATCAAAGGAGCTAGGATTAAGAAGTTATCCCACTTGGACCCAAATGATTCCAGTTTACCTTGTTTGTAGATATGACAGTTTCTTCAAGTTTCCAATCAAACCTGAATGAATCCGGATATAAGGAGCTTTATCCTGACTCAATAATCAGTTTAGAATCACCCTGAAGTTGAATCAATATCATAGGAGCTAGGATTAAGAAGTTATCCCATTTTGGACTCAAGTGATTTCAGTTTACCCAGTTTCTAAATATGGAAGTTTCTACATGATTGTAATTAAACCTGAATGAATCCGGATATAAGGAGATTTATCCTGACTCAATAATCAGTTTAGAATCACCCTGAAGTTGAATCAATATCAAAGGAGCTAGGATTAAGAAGTTATCCCACTTTGGACCCAAATGATTCCAGTTTACCTTGTTTGTAGATATGGCAGTTTCTTCAAGTTTCCAATCAAACCTGACTGAATCCGGATATAAGAAGCTTTATCCTGACTCATTAATAAGTTTAGAATCACCCTGAAGTTGAATCAATATCATAGGAGCTAGGATTAAGAAGTTATCCCACTTTGGACCCAAATGATTCCAGTTTACCTTGTTTGTAGATATGGCAGTTTATTCAAGATCTAAATCAAACCTGAATGAATCCGGATATAAGAAGCTTTATCCTGACTCATTAATCAGTTTAGAATCACCCTGAAGTTGAATCAATATCAAAGGAGCTAGGATTAAGAGGTTATCCCACTTTAGACCCAAATGATTCTAGTTTGCCTTGTTTGTAGATATGGCAGTTTCTTCAAGTTTCCAATCAAACCTGAATGAATCCGGATATAAGAAGCTTTATCCTGACTCATTAATCAGTTTAGAATCACCCTGAAGTTGAATCAATATAATAGGAGCTAGGATTAAGAAGTTATCCCATTTTGGACCCAAATGATTCCAGTTTGCCTTGTTTGTAGATATGGCAGTTTCTTCAAGTTTCCAATCAAACCTGAATGAATCCGGATATAAGAAGCTTTATCCTGACTCATTAATCAGTTTAGAATCACCCTGGAGTTGAATCAATATCATAGGAGCTAGGATTAAGAAGTTATCCCATTTTGGACCCAAGTGATTCCAGTTTACCCAGTTTGTAGATATGGAAGTTTCTACATGATTGTAATCAAACCTGAATGAATCCGGATATAAGAAGCTTCATCCTGACTCATTAATCAGTTTAGAATCACCCTGAAGTTGAATCAATATCAAGGGAGCTAGGATTAAGAAGTTATCCCACTTTGGACCCAAATGATTCCAGTTTACCTTGTTTGTAGATATTGCAGTTTCTTCAAGATCTAAATCAAACCTGAATGAATCCGGATATAAGAAGCTTTATCCTGACTCATTAATCAGTTTAGAATCACCCTGAAGTTGAATCAATATCAAAGGAGCTAGGATTAAGAGGTTATCCCACTTTGGACCAAAATGATTCCAGTTTACCTTGTTTGTAGATATGGCAGTTTCTTCAAGTTTCCAATCAAACCTGAATGAATCCGGATATAAGGAGCTTTATCCTGACTCATTAATCATTTTAGAATCATCCTTAAGTTGAATCAATATCAGAGGAGCTAGGATTAAGAAGTTATCCCACTTTGGATCCAAATGATTCCAGTTTACCTTGTTTGTAGATATGGCAGTTTCTTCAAGTTTCCAATCAAACCTGAATGAATCCGGATATATGGAGTTTTATCCTGACTCAATAATCAGTTTAGAATCACCCTGAAGTTGAATCAATATCAAAGGAGCTAGGATTAAGAGGTTATCCCACTTTGGACCCAAATGATTCCAGTTTACCTTGTTTGTAGATATGGCAGTTTCTTCAAGTTTCCAATCAAACCTGATTGAATCCGGATATAAGAAGCTTTATCCTGACTCATTAATCAGTTTAGAATCACCCTGAAGTTGAATCAATATCATAGGAGCTAGGATTAAGAAGTTATCCCACTTTGGACCCAAATGATTCCAGTTTACCCTGTTTGTAGATATGGCAGTTTCTTCAAGATCTAAATCAAACCTGAATGAATCCGGATATAAGAAGATTTATCCTGACTCATTAATCAGTTTAGAATCACCCTGAAGTTGAATCAATATCAAAGGAGCTAGGATTAAGAGGTTATCCCACTTTGGACCCAAATGATTCCAGTTTGCCTTGTTTGTAGATATGGCAGTTTCTTCAAGTTTCCAATCAAACCTGAATGAATCCGGATAGAAGAAGCTTTATCCTGACTCATTAATCAGTTTAGAATTACCCTGAAGTTGAATCAATATCATAGGAGCTAGGATTAAGAAGTTATCCCATTTTGGACCCAAGTGATTCCAGTTTACCCAGTTTGTAGATATGGAAGTTTCTACATGATTGTAATCAAAGCTGAATGAATCCGGATATAAGAAGCTTTATTCTGACTCTTTAATCAGTTTAGAATCACCCTGAAGTTGAATCAATATCATAGGAGCTAGGATTAAGAAGTTATCCCACTTGGGACCCAAATGATTCCAGTTTACCCAGTTTCTAGATATGGAAGTTTCTACATGATTGTAATCAAACCTGAATGAATCCGGATATAAGAAGCTTTATCCTGACTCATTAATCAGTTTAGAATCACCCTGAAGTTGAATCAATATGATAGGAGCTAGGATTAAGAAGTTATCCCACTTTGGACCCAAATGATTCCAGTTTACCTTGTTTGTAGATATGGCAGTTTCTTCAAGTTTCCAATCAAACCTGAATGAATCCGGATATAAGAAGCTTTATCCTGACTCAATAATCAGTTTAGAATCACTCTGAAGTTGAATCAATATCAAAGGAGCTAGGATTAAGAAGTTATCCCACTTGGACCCAAATGATTCCAGTTTACCTTGTTTGTAGATATGACAGTTTCTTCAAGTTTCCAATCAAACCTGAATGAATCCGGATATAAGGAGCTTTATCCTGACTCAATAATCAGTTTAGAATGACCCTGAAGTTGAATCAATATCATAGGAGCTAGGATTAAGAAGTTATCCCATTTTGGACTCAAGTGATTTCAGTTTACCCTGTTTCTAGATATGGAAGTTTCTACATGATTGTAATTAAACCTGAATGAATCCGGATATAAGGAGCTTTATCCTGACTCAATAATCAGTTTAGAATCACCCTGAAGTTGAATCAATATCAAAGGAGCTAGGATTAAGAAGTTATCTCACTTGGGACCCAAATGATTCCAGTTTACCCTGTTTCTAGATATGGAAGTTTCTACATGATTGTAATCAAACCTGAATGAATCCGGATATAAGAAGCTTTATCCTGACTCATTAATCAGTTTAGAATCACCCTGAAGTTGAATCAATATGATAGGAGCTAGGATTAAGAAGTTATCCCACTTTGGACCCAAATGATTCCAGTTTACCTTGTTTGTAGATATGGCAGTTTCTTCAAGTTTCCAATCAAACCTGAATGAATCCGGATATAAGAAGCTTTATCCTGACTCAATAATCAGTTTAGAATCACCCTGAAGTTGAATCAATATCAAAGGAGCTAGGATTAAGAAGTTATCCCACTTGGACCCAAATGATTCCAGTTTACCTTGTTTGTAGATATGACAGTTTCTTCAAGTTTCCAATCAAACCTGAATGAATCCGGATATAAGGAGCTTTATCCTGACTCAATAATCAGTTTAGAATCACCCTGAAGTTGAATCAATATCATAGGAGCTAGGATTAAGAAGTTATCCCATTTTGGACTCAAGTGATTTCAGTTTACCCAGTTTCTAAATATGGAAGTTTCTACATGATTGTAATTAAACCTGAATGAATCCGGATATAAGGAGATTTATCCTGACTCAATAATCAGTTTAGAATCACCCTGAAGTTGAATCAATATCAAAGGAGCTAGGATTAAGAAGTTATCCCACTTTGGACCCAAATGATTCCAGTTTACCTTGTTTGTAGATATGGCAGTTTCTTCAAGTTTCCAATCAAACCTGACTGAATCCGGATATAAGAAGCTTTATCCTGACTCATTAATAAGTTTAGAATCACCCTGAAGTTGAATCAATATCATAGGAGCTAGGATTAAGAAGTTATCCCACTTTGGACCCAAATGATTCCAGTTTACCTTGTTTGTAGATATGGCAGTTTCTTCAAGATCTAAATCAAACCTGAATGAATCCGGATATAAGAAGCTTTATCCTGACTCATTAATCAGTTTAGAATCACCCTGAAGTTGAATCAATATCAAAGGAGCTAGGATTAAGAGGTTATCCCACTTTAGACCCAAATGATTCTAGTTTGCCTTGTTTGTAGATATGGCAGTTTCTTCAAGTTTCCAATCAAACCTGAATGAATCCGGATATAAGAAGCTTTATCCTGACTCATTAATCAGTTTAGAATCACCCTGAAGTTGAATCAATATAATAGGAGCTAGGATTAAGAAGTTATCCCATTTTGGACCCAAATGATTCCAGTTTGCCTTGTTTGTAGATATGGCAGTTTCTTCAAGTTTCCAATCAAACCTGAATGAATCCGGATATAAGAAGCTTTATCCTGACTCATTAATCAGTTTAGAATCACCCTGGAGTTGAATCAATATCATAGGAGCTAGGATTAAGAAGTTATCCCATTTTGGACCCAAGTGATTCCAGTTTACCCAGTTTGTAGATATGGAAGTTTCTACATGATTGTAATCAAACCTGAATGAATCCGGATATAAGAAGCTTTATCCTGACTCATTAATCAGCTTAGAATCACCCTGAAGTTGAATCAATATCATAGGAGCTAGGATTAAGAAGTTATCCCATTTTGGACCCAAATGATTCCAGTTTACCTTGTTTGTAGATATGGCAGTTTCTTCAAGTTTCCAATCAAACCTGAATGAATCCGGATATAAGGAGCTTTATCCTGACTCAATAATAAGTTTAGAATCACCCTGAAGTTGAATCAATATCAAAGGAGCTAGGATTAAGAAGTTATCCCACTTTGGACCCAAGTGATTCCAGTTTACCTTGTTTGTAGATATGGCAGTTTCTTCAAGTTTCCAATCAAACCTGATTGAATCCGGATATAAGAAGCTTTATCCTGACTCATTAATCAGTTTAGAATCACCCTGAAGTTGAATCAATATCATAGGAGCTAGGATTAAGAAGTTATCCCATTTTGGACCCAAATGATTCCAGTTTGCCTTGTTTGTAGATATGGCAGTTTCTTCAAGATCTAAATCAAACCTGAATGATCTGGATATAAGAACATTTATCCTGACTCATTAATCAATTTAGAATCACCCTGAAGTTGAATCAATATCATAGGAGCTAGGGTAAAGAAGTTATCCCATTTTGGACCCAAGTGATTCCAGTTTACCCAGTTTGTAGATATGGGAGTTTCTACATGATTGCAATCAAACCTGAATGAATCCGGATATAAGAAGCTTTATCCTGAATCATTAATCAGTTTAGAATCACCCTGGAGTTGAATCAATATCATAGGAGCTAGGATTAAGAAGTTATCCCATTTTGGACCCAAATGATTCCAGTTTACCCAGTTTGTAGATATGGCAGTTTCTTCAAGATTCTAATCAAACCTGAATGAATCCGGATATAAGAAGCTTTATCCTGACTCATTAATCAGTTTAGAATCACCCTGAAGTTGAATCAATATCATAGGAGCTAGGATTAAGAAGTTATCCCACTTTGGACCCAAATGATTCCAGTTTACCTTGTTTGTAGATATGGCAGTTTCTTCAAGTTTCCAATCAAACCTGAATGAATCCGGATATAAGGAGCTTTATCCTGACTCAATAATCAGTTTAGAATCACCCTGAAGTTGAATCAATATCAAAGGAGCTAGGATTAAGAAGTTATCCCACTTTGGACCCAAATGATTCCAGTTTACCTTGTTTGTAGATATGGCAGTTTCTTCAAGTTTCCAATCAAACCTGAATGAATCCGGATATAAGAAGCTTTATCCTGACTCATTAATCAGTTTAGAATCACCCTGAAGTTGAATCAATATCATAGGAGCTAGGATTAAGAAGTTATCCCACTTTGGACCCAAATGATTCCAGTTTACCCTGTTTGTAGATATGGCAGTTTCTTCAAGATCTAAATCAAACCTGAATGAATCCGGATATAAGAACTTTATCCTGACTCATTAATCAGTTTAGAATCACCCTGAAGTTGAATCAATATCATAGGAGCTAGGATTAAGAAGTTATCCCACTTTGGACCCAAATGATTCCAGTTTACCCTGTTTGTAGATATGGCAGTTTCTTCAAGATTGTAATCAAACCTGAATGAATCCGGATATAAGAAGCTTTATCCTGACTCAAATCAGTTTAGAATCACCCTGAAGTTGAATCAATATCATAGGAGCTAGGATTAAGAAGTTATCCCACTTGGGACCCAAATGATTCCAGTTTACCAAGTTTGTAGATATGGAAGTTTCTACATGATGTAATCAAACCTGAATGAATCCGGATATAAGAAGCTTTATCCTGACTCATTAATCAGTTTAGAATCACCCTGAAGTTGAATCAATATCATAGGAGCTAGGATTAAGAAGTTATCCCACTTTGGACCCAAATGATTCCAGTTTACCTGTTTGTAGATATGGCAGTTTCTTCAAGTTTCCAATCAAACCTGAATGAATCCGGATATAAGAAGCTTTATCCTGACTCAATAATCAGTTTAGAATCACCCTGAAGTTGAATCAATATCATAGGAGCTAGGATTAAGAAGTTATCCCACTTGGACCCAAATGATTCCAGTTTACCTTGTTTGTAGATATGGCAGTTTCTTCAAGTTTCCAATCAAACCTGAATGAATCCGGATATAAGAAGCTTTATCCTGACTCAATAATCAGTTTAGAATCACCCTGAAGTTGAATCAATATCATAGGAGCTAGGATTAAGAAGTTATCCCATTTTGGACCCAAAGTGATTCCAGTTTACCCTGTTTGTAGATATGGCAGTTTCTACAAGATTGTAATCAAACCTGAATGAATCCGGATATAAGAAGCTTTATCCTGACTCATAATCAGTTTAGAATCACCCTGAAGTTGAATCAATATCATAGGAGCTAGGATTAAGAAGTTATCCCACTTTGGACCCAAATGATTCCAGTTTACCCAGTTTGTAGATATGGCAGTTTCTTCAAGATTGTAATCAAACCTGAATGAATCCGGATATAAGAAGCTTTATCCTGACTCATTAATCAGTTTAGAATCACCCTGAAGTTGAATCAATATCATAGGAGCTAGGATTAAGAAGTTATCCCACTTTGGACCCAAATGATTCCAGTTTACCTGTTTGTAGATATGGCAGTTTCTTCAAGTTTCCAATCAAACCTGAATGAATCCGGATATAAGAAGCTTTATCCTGACTCAATAATCAGTTTAGAATCACCCTGAAGTTGAATCAATATCATAGGAGCTAGGATTAAGAAGTTATCCCACTTGGACCCAAATGATTCCAGTTTACCTTGTTTGTAGATATGGCAGTTTCTTCAAGTTTCAATCAAACCTGAATGAATCCGGATATAAGGAGCTTTATCCTGACTCAATAATCAGTTTAGAATCACCCTGAAGTTGAATCAATATCATAGGAGCTAGGATTAAGAAGTTATCCCACTTTGGACCCAAATGATTCCAGTTTACCTTGTTTGTAGATATGGCAGTTTCATGATTCCAATCAAACCTGAATGAATCCGGATATAAGAAGCTTTATCCTGACTCATTAATCAGTTTAGAATCACCCTGAAGTTGAATCAATATCATAGGAGCTAGGATTAAGAAGTTATCCCACTTTGGACCCAAATGATTCCAGTTTACCTTGTTTGTAGATATGGCAGTTTCTTCAAGTTTCCAATCAAACCTGAATGAATCCGGATATAAGAAGCTTTATCCTGACTCATAATCAGTTTAGAATCACCCTGAAGTTGAATCAATATCATAGGAGCTAGGATTAAGAAGTTATCCCACTTTGGACCCAAATGATTCCAGTTTACCTGTTTGTAGATATGGCAGTTTCTTCAAGATCTAAATCAAACCTGAATGAATCCGGATATAAGAAGCTTTATCCTGACTCATTAATCAGTTTAGAATCACCCTGAAGTTGAATCAATATCATAGGAGCTAGGATTAAGAGTTATCCCACTTTGGACCCAAATGATTCCAGTTTACCTTGTTTGTAGATATGGCAGTTTCTTCAAGTTTCCAATCAAACCTGAATGAATCCGGATATAAGAAGCTTTATCCTGACTCATTAATCAGTTTAGAATCACCCTGAAGTTGAATCAATATCATAGGAGCTAGGATTAAGAAGTTATCCCACTTTGGACCAAATGATTCCAGTTTACCTTGTTTGTAGATATGGCAGTTTCTTCAAGTTTCCAATCAAACCTGAATGAATCCGGATATAAGGAGCTTTATCCTGACTCAATAATCAGTTTAGAATCACCCTGAAGTTGAATCAATATCATAGGAGCTAGGATTAAGAAGTTATCCCACTTTGGACCCAAATGATTCCAGTTTACCTTGTTTGTAGATATGGCAGTTTCTCAAGTTTCCAATCAAACCTGAATGAATCCGGATATAAGAAGCTTTATCCTGACTCATTAATCAGTTTAGAATCACCCTGAAGTTGAATCAATATCATAGGAGCTAGGATTAAGAAGTTATCCCACTTTGGACCCAAATGATTCCAGTTTACCCTGTTTGTAGATATGGCAGTTTCTTCAAGATCTAATCAAACCTGAATGAATCCGGATATAAGAAGCTTATCCTGACTCATTAATCAGTTTAGAATCACCCTGAAGTTGAATCAATATCATAGGAGCTAGGATTAAGAGGTTATCCCACTTTGGACCCAAATGATTCCAGTTTACTTGTTTGTAGATATGGCAGTTTCTTCAAGTTTCCAATCAAACCTGAATGAATCCGGATATAAGAAGCTTTATCCTGACTCATTAATCAGTTTAGAATCACCCTGAAGTTGAATCAATATCATAGGAGCTAGGATTAAGAAGTTATCCCACTTTGGACCCAAGTGATTCCAGTTTACCCTGTTTGTAGATATGGCAGTTTCTTCAAGATTCTAATCAAACCTGAATGAATCCGGATATAAGAAGCTTTATCCTGACTCATTAATCAGTTTAGAATCACCCTGAAGTTGAATCAATATCATAGGAGCTAGGATTAAGAAGTTATCCCACTTGGACCAAATGATTCCAGTTTACCCAGTTTGTAGATATGGCAGTTTCTACATGATTGTAATCAAACCTGAATGAATCCGGATATAAGAAGCTTTATCCTGACTCATTAATCAGTTTAGAATCACCCTGAAGTTGAATCAATATCATAGGAGCTAGGATTAAGAAGTTATCCCACTTTGGACCCAAATGATTCCAGTTTACCTTGTTTGTAGATATGGCAGTTTCTTCAAGTTTCCAATCAAACCTGAATGAATCCGGATATAAGAAGCTTTATCCTGACTCAATAATCAGTTTAGAATCACCCTGAAGTTGAATCAATATCAAAGGAGCTAGGATTAAGAAGTTATCCCACTTTGGACCCAAATGATTCCAGTTTACCTTGTTTGTAGATATGGCAGTTTCTTCAAGTTTCCAATCAAACCTGAATGAATCCGGATATAAGAAGCTTTATCCTGACTCATTAATCAGTTTAGAATCACCCTGAAGTTGAATCAATATCATAGGAGCTAGGATTAAGAAGTTATCCCACTTTGGACCCAAATGATTCCAGTTTACCCAGTTTGTAGATATGGCAGTTTCTTCAAGATTGTAATCAAACCTGAATGAATCCGGATATAAGGAGCTTTATCCTGACTCAATAATCAGTTTAGAATCACCCTGAAGTTGAATCAATATCAAGGAGCTAGGATTAAGAAGTTATCCCACTTTGGACCAAATGATTCCAGTTTACCTTGTTTGTAGATATGGCAGTTTCTTCAAGTTTCCAATCAAACCTGAATGAATCCGGATATAAGAAGCTTTATCCTGACTCATTAATCAGTTTAGAATCACCCTGAAGTTGAATCAATATCATAGGAGCTAGGATTAAGAAGTTATCCCACTTTGGACCCAAATGATTCCAGTTTACCCTGTTTGTAGATATGGCAGTTTCTTCAAGATCAAATCAAACCTGAATGAATCCGGATATAAGAAGCTTTATCCTGACTCATTAATCAGTTTAGAATCACCCTGAAGTTGAATCAATATCATAGGAGCTAGGATTAAGAAGTTATCCCACTTTGGACCCAAATGATTCCAGTTTACCCTGTTTGTAGATATGGCAGTTTCTTCAAGATCTAAATCAAACCTGAATGAATCCGGATATAAGAAGCTTTATCCTGACTCATTAATCAATTTAGAATCACCCTGAAGTTGAATCAATATCATAGGAGCTAGGATTAAGAAGTTATCCCACTTTGGACCCAAATGATTCCAGTTTACCCAGTTTGTAGATATGGCAGTTTCTTCAAGATTGCAATCAAACCTGAATGAATCCGGATATAAGAAGCTTTATCCTGACTCATTAATCAGTTTAGAATCACCCTGAAGTTGAATCAATATCATAGGAGCTAGGATTAAGAAGTTATCCCACTTTGGACCCAAATGATTCCAGTTTACCTTGTTTGTAGATATGGCAGTTTCTTCAAGTTTCCAATCAAACCTGAATGAATCCGGATATAAGGAGCTTTATCCTGACTCAATAATCAGTTTAGAATCACCCTGAAGTTGAATCAATATCATAGGAGCTAGGATTAAGAAGTTATCCCACTTTGGACCCAAATGATTCCAGTTTACCTGTTTGTAGATATGCAGTTTCTTCAAGATCTAAATCAAACCTGAATGAATCCGGATATAAGAAGCTTTATCCTGACTCATTAATCAGTTTAGAATCACCCTGAAGTTGAATCAATATCAAAGGAGCTAGGATTAAGAGGTTATCCCACTTTGGACCCAAATGATTCCAGTTTACCTTGTTTGTAGATATGGCAGTTTCTTCAAGTTTCCAATCAAACCTGAATGAATCCGGATATAAGAAGCTTTATCCTGACTCATTAATCATTTTAGAATCACCCTGAAGTTGAATCAATATCATAGGAGCTAGGATTAGAAGTTATCCCACTTTGGACCACAATGATTCCAGTTTACCTTGTTTGTAGATATGGCAGTTTCTTCAAGTTTCCAATCAAACCTGAATGAATCCGGATATAAGAAGCTTTATCCTGACTCAATAATCAGTTTAGAATCACCCTGAAGTTGAATCAATATCATAGGAGCTAGGATTAAGAAGTTATCCCACTTTGGACCCAAATGATTCCAGTTTACCTGTTTGTAGATATGGCAGTTTCTTCAAGTTTCCAATCAAACCTGAATGAATCCGGATATAAGAAGCTTTATCCTGACTCATTAATCAGTTTAGAATCACCCTGAAGTTGAATCAATATCATAGGAGCTAGGATTAAGAAGTTATCCCACTTTGGACCCAAATGATTCCAGTTTACCCTGTTTGTAGATATGGCAGTTTCTTCAAGTCTAAATCAAACCTGAATGAATCCGGATATAAGAAGCTTTCCTGACTCATTAATCAGTTTAGAATCACCCTGAAGTTGAATCAATATCATAGGAGCTAGGATTAAGAAGTTATCCCACTTTGGACCCAAATGATTCCAGTTTACCTTGTTTGTAGATATGGCAGTTTCTTCAAGTTTCCAATCAAACCTGAATGAATCCGGATATAAGAAGCTTTATCCTGACTCATTAATCAGTTAGAATCACCCTGAAGTTGAATCAATATCATAGGAGCTAGGATTAAGAAGTTATCCCATTTGGACCCAAGTGATTCCAGTTTACCCAGTTTGTAGATATGGCAGTTTCTTCATGATTGTAATCAAACCTGAATGAATCCGGATATAAGAAGCTTTATCCTGACTCATTAATCAGTTTAGAATCACCCTGAAGTTGAATCAATATCATAGGAGCTAGGATTAAGAAGTTATCCCACTTGGGACCCAAATGATTCCAGTTTACCCTGTTTGTAGATATGGCAGTTTCTTCAAGTTTCCAATCAAACCTGAATGAATCCGGATATAAGAAGCTTATCCTGACTCATTAATCAGTTTAGAATCACCCTGAAGTTGAATCAATATCATAGGAGCTAGGATTAAGAAGTTATCCCACTTTGGACCCAAATGATTCCAGTTTACCTTGTTTGTAGATATGGCAGTTTCTTCAAGTTTCCAATCAAACCTGAATGAATCCGGATATAAGAAGCTTTATCCTGACTCAATAATCAGTTTAGAATCACCCTGAAGTTGAATCAATATCATAGGAGCTAGGATTAAGAAGTTATCCCACTTTGGACCCAAATGATTCCAGTTTACCTTGTTTGTAGATATGGAAGTTTCTTCAAGTTTCCAATCAAACCTGAATGAATCCGGATATAAGAAGCTTTATCCTGACTCATTAATCAGTTTAGAATCACCCTGAAGTTGAATCAATATCATAGGAGCTAGGATTAAGAAGTTATCCCATTTTGGACCCAAGTGATTCCAGTTTACCCAGTTTGTAGATATGGAAGTTTCTACATGATTGTAATCAAACCTGAATGAATCCGGATATAAGAAGCTTTATCCTGACTCATTAATCAGTTTAGAATCACCCTGAAGTTGAATCAATATCAAAGGAGCTAGGATTAAGAAGTTATCCCACTTTGGACCCAAATGATTCCAGTTTACCTGTTTGTAGATATGGCAGTTCTTCAAGTTTCCAATCAAACCTGAATGAATCCGGATATAAGAAGCTTTATCCTGACTCATTAATCAGTTTAGAATCACCTGAAGTTGAATCAATATCATAGGAGCTAGGATTAAGAAGTTATCCCACTTTGGACCCAAATGATTCCAGTTTACCTGTTTGTAGATATGGCAGTTCTTCAAGATTTAAATCAAACCTGAATGAATCCGGATATAAGAAGCTTTATCCTGACTCATTAATCAGTTTAGAATCACCCTGAAGTTGAATCAATATCATAGGAGCTAGGATTAAGAAGTTATCCCACTTTGGACCCAAATGATTCCAGTTTACCCGTTTGTAGATATGGCAGTTTCTTCAAGATCTAAATCAAACCTGAATGAATCCGGATAAGAGAAGCTTTAAGACTCATTAATCAGTTTAGAATCACCCTGAAGTTGAATCAATATCATAGGAGCTAGGATTAAGAAGTTATCCCACTTTGGACCCAAATGATTCCAGTTTACCCTGTTTGTAGATATGGAAGTTTCTTCAAGTTTGCAATCAAACCTGAATGAATCCGGATATAAGAAGCTTTATCCTGACTCATTAATCAGTTTAGAATCACCCTGAAGTTGAATCAATATCATAGGAGCTAGGATTAAGAAGTTATCCCACTTTGGACCCAAATGATTCCAGTTTACCTTGTTTGTAGATATGGCAGTTTCTTCAAGTTTCCAATCAAACCTGAATGAATCCGGATATAAGAAGCTTTATCCTGACTCAATAATCAGTTTAGAATCACCCTGAAGTTGAATCAATATCAAGGAGCTAGGATTAAGAAGTTATCCCACTTTGGACCCAAATGATTCCAGTTTACCTTGTTTTGTAGATATGGCAGTTTCTTCAAGATCTCAATCAAATGAATGAATCCGGATATAAGAAGCTTTATCCGACTCATTAATCAGTTTAGAATCACCCTGAAGTTGAATCAATATCATAGGAGCTAGGATTAAGAGTTATCCCACTTTGGACCAAATGATCCAGTTTACCTTGTTTGTAGATATGGCAGTTTCTTCAAGTTTCCAAAACCTGAATGAATCCGGATATAAGAAGCTTTATCCTGACTCATTAATCAGTTTAGAATCACCCTGAAGTTGAATCAATATCATAGGAGCTAGGATTAAGAAGTTATCCCACTTTGGACCCAAATGATTCCAGTTTACCTTGTTGTAGATATGGCAGTTTCTTCAAGTTCCAATCAAAACTGAATGAATCCGGATATAAGGAGCTTATCCTGACTCATATCAGTTTAGAATCACCCTGAAGTTGAATCAATATCAAAGGAGCTAGGATAAGAAGTTATCCCACTTGGACCCAAATGATTCAAGTTACCTTGTTTGTAGATATCGCAGTTTCTTCAAGTCCAATCAAACCTGA
>JABCMI010000320.1:0-43928 GCA_026261945.1 Hirschfeldia incana
ATTTTTTCAACTTCAGGGTGATTCAAACTGATTAATGTTCAGGATAAGCTTCTTATATCCAGATACATTCAGGTTTGATCAGAACTTGAAGAAACTGCCATATCTACAAACAGGGTAAACTGGAATCATTTGGGTCCAAAGTGGGATAACTTCTTAATCCTAGCTCCTATGATATTGATTCAACTCAGGGTGATTCTAAACTGATTAGTGAGTCATGATAAAGCTTCTTATATCCGGATTCATTCATGTTTGATCAGAAACTTGAAGAAACTGCCATATCTACAAACAGGGTAAACTGGAATCATTTGGTTCCAAAGTGGGATACTTCTTAATTCCTAGCTCCTATGATATTTGATTCAACTTCAGGGTGATTCTTACTGATTAATGAGTTAGGATAAAGCTTCTTATATCCGGATTCATTCAGGTTTGATCAGAAACTTGAAGAAACTGCCATATTTACAAACATGGTAAACTGGAATCATTTGGGTCCAAGTGGGATAACTTCTTAATCCTAGCTCCTATGATATTGATTCAACTTCAGGGTGATTCTATACTGATTAATGAGTCAGGATAAAGCTTCTTATATCCGGATACATTCATGTTTGATTAGAATCTTGAAGAAACTGCCATATCTACAAACCGGGTAAACTGGAATCACATGGGTCCAAAGTGGGATAACTTCGTAATACTAGCTCCTATGATTTTTATTCAACTTCAGGGTGATTCTAAACTGATTAATGAGTCAGGATAAAGCTTCTTATATCTGGATACATTCAGGTTTCATTAGAAGCTTGAAGAAACTGCCATATCAATAAACCGGGTAAACTGGAATCATTTGGGTCCAAAGTTGGATAACTATTTAATCCTAGCTCCTATGATATTGATTCAACTTCAGGGTGATTCTATACTGATTAATGAGTCAGGATAAAGCTTCTTATATCCGGATTCATTCAGGTTTGATCAGAAACTTGAAGAAACTGCCATATCTACAAACAAGGTAAACTGGAATCATTTGGGTCCAAAGTGGGATAACTTTTTAATCCTAGCTCCAATGATATTGATTCAACTTCAGGGTGATTCTAAACTGATTAATGAGTCAGGATAAAGCTTCTTATATCCAGATACATTCAGGTTTGATCAGAAACTTGAAGAAACTGCCATATCTACAAACAGGGTAAACTGGAATCATTTGGGTCCAAAGTGGGATAACTTCTTAATCCTAGCTCCTATGATATTGATTCAACTTCAGGGTGATTCTATACTGATTAATGAGTTAGGATAAAGCTTCTTATATCCGGATTCATTAAGGTTTGATCAGAAACTTGAAGAAACTGCCATATTTACAAACATGGTAAACTGGAATCATTTGGGTCCATAGTGGGATAACTTCTTAATCCTAGCTCCTATGATATTGATTCAACTTCAGGGTGATTCTATACTGATTAATGAGTCAGGATAAAGCTTCTTATATCCGGATACATTCATGTTTGATTAGAATCTTGAAGAAACTGCCATATCTACAAACCGGGTAAACTGGAATCACATGGGTCCAAAGTGGGATAACTTCGTAATACTAGCTCCTATGATATTTATTCAACTTCAGGGTGATTCTAAACTGATTAATGAGTCAGGATAAAGCTTCTTATATCTGGATACATTCAGGTTTCATTAGAAGCTTGAAGAAACTGCCATATCAATAAACCGGGTAAACTGGAATCATTTGGGTCCAAAGTTGGATAACTATTTAATCCTAGCTCCTATGATATTGATTCAACTTCAGGGTGATTCTATACTGATTAATGAGTCAGGATAAAGCTTCTTATATCCGGATTCATTCAGGTTTGATCAGAAACTTGAAGAAACTGCCATATCTACAAACAAGGTAAACTGGAATCATTTGGGTCCAAAGTGGGATAACTTTTTAATCCTAGCTCCAATGATATTGATTCAACTTCAGGGTGATTCTAAACTGATTAATGAGTCAGGATAAAGCTTCTTATATCCAGATACATTCAGGTTTGATCAGAAACTTGAAGAAACTGCCATATCTACAAACAGGGTAAACTGGAATCATTTGGGTCCAAAGTGGGATAACTTCTTAATCCTAGCTCCTATGATATTGATTCAACTTCAGGGTGATTCTAAACTGATTAGTGAGTCAGGATAAAGCTTCTTATATCCGGATTCATTCATGTTTGATCAGAAACTTGAAGAAACTGCCATATCTACAAACAGGGTAAACTGGAATCATTTGGGTCCATAGTGGGATAACTTCTTAATCCTAGCTCCTATGATATTGATTCAACTTCAGGGTGATTCTATACTGATTAATGAGTCTGGATATAGCTTCTTATATCCGGATTCATTCAGGTTTAATCAGAAACTTTAAGAAACTGCCATATCTACAAACAGGGTAAACTGGAATCATTTGGGTCCAAAGTGGGATAACTTCGTAATCCTAGCTCCTATGATATTGATTCAACTTCAGGGTGATTCTATACTGATTAATGAGTCAGGATAAAGCTTCTTATATCCGGATTCATTCAGGTTTGATCAGAAACTTGAAGAAACTGCCATATCTACAAACAAGGTAAACTGGAATCATTTGGGTCCAAAGTGGGATAACTTTTTAATCCTAGCTCCAATGATATTGATTCAACTTCAGGGTGATTCTAAACTGATTAATGAGTCAGGATAAAGCTTCTTATATCCAGATACATTCAGGTTTGATCAGAAACTTGAAGAAACTGCCATATCTACAAACAGGGTAAACTGGAATCATTTGGGTCCAAAGTGGGATAACTTCTTAATCCTAGCTCCTATGATATTGATTCAACTTCAGGCTGATTCTAAACTGATTAGTGAGTCAGGATAAAGCTTCTTATATCCGGATTCATTCATGTTTGATCAGAAACTTGAAGAAACTGCCATATCTACAAACAGGGTAAACTGGAATCATTTGGGTCCATAGTGGGATAACTTCTTAATCCTAGCTCCTATGATATTGATTCAACTTCAGGGTGATTCTATACTGATTAATGAGTCTGGATATAGCTTCTTATATCCGGATTCATTCAGGTTTGATCAGAAACTTGAAGAAACTGCCATATCTACAAACAGGGTAAACTGGAATCATTTGGGTCCAAACTGGGAGAACTTCTTAATCCTAGCTCCTATGATATTGATTCAACTTCAGGGTGATTATATACTGATTAATGAGTCAGGATAGAGCTTCTTGTATCCGGATTCATTCAGGTTTGATCATAAACTTGAAGAAACTGCCATATCTACAAACAGGGTAATTTGGAATCATTTGGGTCCAAAGTGGGATAACTTCTTAATCCTAGCTCCTATGATATTGATTCAACTTCAGGGTGATTCTAAACTGATTAGTGAGTCAGGATAAAGCTTCTTATATCCGGATTCATTCATGTTTGATCAGAAACTTGAAGAAACTGCCATATCTACAAACATGGTAAACTGGAATCATTTGGGTCCAAATTGGGATAACTTCTTAATCCTAGCTCCTATGATATTGATTCAACTTCAGGGTGATTCTAAACTGATTAGTGAGTCAGGATAAAGCTTCTCATATCCGGATTCATTCATGTTTGATCAGAAACTTGAAGAAACTGCCATATCTACAATTAGGGTAAACTGGAATCATTTGGGTCCAAAGTGGGATAACTTCCTAATCCTAGCTCCTATGATATTGATTCAACTTCAGGGTGATTCTATACTGATTAATGAGTTAGGATAAAGCTTCTTATATCCGGATTCATTCAGGTTTGATCAGAAACTTGAAGAAACTGCCTTATTTACAAACATGGTAAACTGGAATCACATGGGTCCATAGTGGGATAACTTCTTAATCCTAGCTCCTATGATATTCATTCAACTTCAGGGTGATTCTATACTGATTAATGAGTCTGGATATAGCTTCTTATATTCGGATTCATTCAGGTTTGATCAGAAACTTGAAGAAACTGCCATATCTACAAACAGGGTAAACTGGAATCATTTGGCTCCAAAGTGGGATAACTTCATAATCCTAGCTCCTATGATATTGATTCAACTTCAGGGTGATTCTATACTGATTAATGAGTCAGGATAGAGCTTCTTGTATCCGGATTCATTCAGGTTTGATCAGAAACTTGAAGAAACTGCCATATCTACAAACAGGGTAAACTGGAATCATTTGGGTCCAAAGTGGGATAACTTCTTAATCCTAGCTCCTATGATATTGATTCAACTTCAGGGTGATTCTATACTGATTAATGAGTCAGGATAAAGCTTCTTATATCCGGATTCATTCAGGTTTGATCAGAAACTTGAAGAAACTGCCATATCTACAAACAGGGTAAACTGGAATCATTTGGGTCCAAAGTGGGATAACTTCTTAATCCTAGCTCCTATGATATTGATTCAACTTCAGGGTGATTCTAAACTGATTAGTGAGTCAGGATAAAGCTTCTTATATCCGGATTCATTCATGTTTGATCAGAAACTTGAAGAAACTGCCATATCTACAAACAGGGTAAACTGGAATCATTTGGGTCCAAAGTGGGATAACTTCTTAATCCTAGCTCCTATGATATTGATTCAACTTCAGGGTGATTCTATACTGATTAATGAGTCAGGATAAAGCTTCTTATATCCGGATTCATTCAGGTTTGATCAGAAACTTGAAGAAACTGCCATATCTACAAACAGGGTAAACTGGAATCATTTGGGTCCAAAGTGGGATAACTTCTTAATCCTAGCTCCTATGATATTGATTCAACTTCAGGGTGATTCTAAACTGATTAATGAGTCAGGATAAAGCTTCTTATATCCGGATACATTCAGGTTTGATCAGAAACTTGAAGAAACTGCCATATCTACAAACAGGGTAAACTGGAATCATTTGGGTCCAAAGTGGGATAACTTCTTAATCCTAGCTCCTATGATATTGATTCAACTTCAGGGTGATTCTAAACTGATTAATGAGTCAGGATAAAGCTTCTTATATCCGGATTACATTCAGGTTTGATTAGAACTTGAAGAAACTGCCATATCTACTAAACCGGGTAAACTGGAATCATTTGGGTCCAAAGTGGGATAACTTCTTAATCCTAGCTCCTATGATATTGATTCAACTTCAGGGTGATTCTATACTGATTAATGAGTCAGGATAAAGCTTCTTATATCCGGATTCATTCAGGTTTGATCAGAAACTTGAAGAAACTGCCATATCTACAAACAGGGTAAACTGGAATCATTTGGGTCCAAAGTGGGATAACTTCTTAATCCTAGCTCCTATGATATTGATTCAACTTCAGGGTGATTCTAAACTGATTAATGAGTCAGGATAAAGCTTCTTATATCCGGATTCATTCAGGTTTGATCAGAAACTTGAAGAAACTGCCATATCTACAAACAGGGTAAACTGGAATCATTTGGGTCCAAAGTGGGATAACTTCTTAATCCTAGCTCCTATGATATTGATTCAACTTCAGGGTGATTCTATACTGATTAATGAGTCAGGATAAAGCTTCTTATATCCGGATTCATTCAGGTTTGATCAGAAACTTGAAGAAACTGCCATATCTACAAACAGGGTAAACTGGAATCATTTGGGTCCAAAGTGGGATAACTTCTTAATCCTAGCTCCTATGATATTGATTCAACTTCAGGGTGATTCTAAACTGATTAATGAGTCAGGATAAAGCTTCTTATATCCGGATTCATTCATGTTTGATCAGAAACTTGAAGAAACTGCCATATCTACAAACCGGGTAAACTGGAATCATTTGGGTCCAAAGTGGGATAACTTCTTAATCCTAGCTCCTATGATATTGATTCAACTTCAGGGTGATTCTAAACTGATTAATGAGTCAGGATAAAGCTTCTTATATCCGGATTCATTCAGGTTTGATCAGAAACTTGAAGAAACTGCCATATCTACAAACCGGGTAAACTGGAATCATTTGGGTCCAAAGTGGGATAACTTCTTAATCCTAGCTCCTATGATATTGATTCAACTTCAGGGTGATTCTAAACTGATTAATGAGTCAGGATAAAGCTTCTTATATCCGGATTCATTCAGGTTTGATCAGAAACTTGAAGAAACTGCCATATCTACAAACAGGGTAAACTGGAATCATTTGGGTCCAAAGTGGGATAACTTCTTAATCCTAGCTCCTATGATATTGATTCAACTTCAGGGTGATTCTAAACTGATTAATGAGTCAGGATAAAGCTTCTTATATCCGGATACATTCAGGTTTGATCAGAAACTTGAAGAAACTGCCATATCTACAAACAGGGTAAACTGGAATCATTTGGGTCCAAAGTGGGATAACTTCTTAATCCTAGCTCCTATGATATTGATTCAACTTCAGGGTGATTCTAAACTGATTAATGAGTCAGGATAAAGCTTCTTATATCCGGATTCATTCAGGTTTGATCAGAAACTTGAAGAAACTGCCATATCTACAAACAGGGTAAACTGGAATCATTTGGGTCCAAAGTGGGATAACTTCTTAATCCTAGCTCCTATGATATTGATTCAACTTCAGGGTGATTCTAAACTGATTAATGAGTCAGGATAGAGCTTCTTATATCCGGATTCATTCAGGTTTGATCAGAAACTTGAAGAAACTGCCATATCTACAAACAGGGTAAACTGGAATCATTTGGGTCCAAAGTGGGATAACTTCTTAATCCTAGCTCCTATGATATTGATTCAACTTCAGGGTGATTCTAAACTGATTAATGAGTCAGGATAAAGCTTCTTATATCCGGATTCATTCAGGTTTGATCAGAAACTTGAAGAAACTGCCATATCTACAAACAGGGTAAACTGGAATCATTTGGGTCCAAAGTGGGATAACTTCTTAATCCTAGCTCCTATGATATTGATTCAACTTCAGGGTGATTCTAAACTGATTAATGAGTCAGGATAAAGCTTCTATATCCGGATTCATTCAGGTTTGATCAGAAACTTGAAGAAACTGCCATATCTACAAACAGGGTAAACTGGAATCATTTGGGTCCAAAGTGGGATAACTTCTTAATCCTAGCTCCTATGATATTGATTCAACTTCAGGGTGATTCTAAACTGATTAATGAGTCAGGATAAAGCTTCTTATATCCGGATTCATTCAGGTTTGATCAGAAACTTGAAGAAACTGCCTATATCTACAAACCGGGTAAACTGGAATCATTGGGTCCAAAGTGGGATAACTTCTTAATCCTAGCTCCTATGATATTGATTCAACTTCAGGGTGATTCTAAACTGATTAATGAGTCAGGATAAAGCTTCTTATATCCGGATTCATTCAGGTTTGATCAGAAACTTGAAGAAACTGCCATATCTACAAACAGGGTAAACTGGAATCATTTGGGTCCAAAGTGGGATAACTTCTTAATCCTAGCTCCTATGATATTGATTCAACTTCAGGGTGATTCTATACTGATTAATGAGTCAGGATAAAGCTTCTTATATCCGGATTCATTCAGGTTTGATCAGAAACTTGAAGAAACTGCCATATCTACAAACAGGGTAAACTGGAATCATTTGGGTCCAAAGTGGGATAACTTCTTAATCCTAGCTCCTATGATATTGATTCAACTTCAGGGTGATTCTATACTGATTAATGAGTCAGGATAAAGCTTCATATATCCGGATTCATTCAGGTTTGATCAGAAACTTGAAGAAACTGCCATATCTACAAACAGGGTAAACTGGAATCATTTGGGTCCAAAGTGGGATAACTTCTTAATCCTAGCTCCTATGATATTGATTCAACTTCAGGGTGATTCTAAACTGATTAATGAGTCAGGATAAAGCTTCTTATATCCGGATTCATTCAGGTTTGATCAGAACTTGAAGAAACTGCCATATCTACAAACAGGGTAAACTGGAATCATTTGGGTCCAAAGTGGGATAACTTCTTAATCCTAGCTCCTATGATATTGATTCAACTTCAGGGTGATTCTAAACTGATTAATGAGTCAGGATAGAGCTTCTTATATCCGGATTACATTCAGGTTTGATCAGAAACTTGAAGAAACTGCCATATCTACAAACAGGGTAAACTGGAATCATTTGGGTCCAAAGTGGGATAACTTCTTAATCCTAGCTCCTATGATATTGATTCAACTTCAGGGTGATTCTAAACTGATTAATGAGTCAGGATAAAGCTTCTTATATCCGGATTCATTCAGGTTTGATCAGAAACTTGAAGAAACTGCCATATCTACAAACAGGGTAAACTGGAATCATTTGGGTCCAAAGTGGGATAACTTCTTAATCCTAGCTCCTATGATATTGATTCAACTTCAGGGTGATTCTATACTGATTAATGAGTCAGGATAAAGCTTCTTATATCCGGATTCATTCAGGTTTGATCAGAAACTTGAAGAAACTGCCATATCTACAAACTAGGGTAAACTGGAATCATTTGGGTCCAAAGTGGGATAACTTCTTAATCCTAGCTCCTATGATATTGATTCAACTTCAGGGTGATTCTAAACTGATTAATGAGTCAGGATAAAGCTTCTTATATCCGGATTCATTCAGGTTTGATCAGAAACTTGAAGAAACTGCCATATCTACAAACAGGGTAAACTGGAATCATTTGGGTCCAAAGTGGGATAACTTCTTAATCCTAGCTCCTATGATATTGATTCAACTTCAGGGTGATTCTAAACTGATTAATGAGTCAGGATAAAGCTTCTTATATCCGGATTCATTCAGGTTTGATCAGAAACTTGAAGAAACTGCCATATCTACAAACAGGGTAAACTGGAATCATTTGGGTCCAAAGTGGGATAACTTCTTAATCCTAGCTCCTATGATATTGATTCAACTTCAGGGTGATTCTAAACTGATTAATGAGTCAGGATAAAGCTTCTTATATCCGGATTCATTCAGGTTTGATCAGAAACTTGAAGAAACTGCCATATCTACAAACAGGGTAAACTGGAATCATTTGGGTCCAAAGTGGGATAACTTCTTAATCCTAGCTCCTATGATATTGATTCAACTTCAGGGTGATTCTATACTGATTGATGATATTTTGTCAAGTTTGAGTGTGATTAAGTGATTAAAATAGATTTTGGTGAGATTAAGAACAAGATTTATGTGTAAATGAGTCTAAGAGTCTTAAGAGATTAGAGAGAAAGTATAAGACTTAGAGAGAGACTCAAAATGCTTAGTTTATTATTATGGAGGCATACAAGTATTTATATGAGATGCATAAGGGTTTTCAAACAAGAGAAAGCGTGGGAAGTCACTATTGAGGAGCGTCCCGGGTTTGGTTCATCCAATCTCTTCTTTCACACGTTTGATGCTCTTGGCATCTTGACTAGATGCCATTCGCTTCCTGACAGCCTGTATATAGCTGGTAAGACGCTCCACTCTTCCTTCCAACGTTCGGATGCTAACTGGTCCGAACCTTCCACTTAGCTAAGTGTCTTTGACCATTTCCATTTCCACTCGGACCAATGTGGGTTTTACCTCAGTAACTAATGTGTACGGTCATGGTAAATCCGTACACATTGCCCTGACTTTGCACAAACCCAATTTGTGGAGAAATGGTCATTTCAAGTGATCTTGGTTCCGGCTGGTCCGTACCGTCCGTACCGTCCGTACTGTACGGACCATCCGTACCACCAAACCCTAAATCTGCACAACTCCTCCATAGCTTCCTTAACACTTCCTGAACCCCTTTATGCATCTCACACTTTACTCCTCTTCTTATTCATGACCTAATCTTAACACTCCCCCTCAAGCTTGACCATGTGGAACAAGTCAAGCTTGGAAGGACCATGAGAGCTCCCTCATTAAAACCTCATTAAAGAAAACCCAGTGGGACAAAACCTTAATGAGGAAAGAGTAGAGCTCACATGATCAGGAGAGTATATAGACTAGTCTTTAGGCCCAAGATCAATGAGCCCTAACCGGATGTGTATGGACTCCATTGTCTTTTGCCTAGCTGCCTTGGTGAACACATCAGCCAACTGATCCTCACTCCTTGTATAGCACGGTAGTATAACTCCAAGCACAATCATCTGCCTCACCTTGTGACAATCAACCTCTATATGCTTGGTTCTCTCATGAAACACAGAATTTGAAGCAATGTGGATGGCAGCTTGATTGTCACAATGCATAGTCATTGGTGTAGTCTGCTCCACCTTCAAGTGCTTCAAGATCCCTTTGATCCATACCAACTCGTTGGTTAACTTCAGCATTGCTCTATACTCAGCTTCTGCACTAGAGCAAGACACCACCTTTTGCTTCTTACTCTTCCATGTAACCAAGTTCCCACCAATGAACGTGCAATAACCAGTGGTAGATCTTCTATCAGCTCTATCTCCTGCCCAATCTGCATCACAATACCCAACAATCTCTGTGCTTCCACTGTAACCCATCCATACACCAAGACTTTGTGTTCCATTAAGATACATCAATAGCCTTTCAACCATTCGCCAATGATGCTCCTTAGGTACTTGCATATGCTGGCTCACTTGGTTCACAGCAAAGCATATATCTGGCCGTGTAATGGTAAGGTAAATGAGCTTTCCTACAAGCTTCCTGTACTGCTTTGGATCATGGAACGGCTTGCTATCTTCAATCTCCCCCTCACGTGGAACCTTGTACCCATCTTCCATAGGCATCTTAGCCGTTTTACCTCCATAAGCTCCAGCTTCCTTTAACAAATCCATAGTATACTTCCTTTGAGAAATAAACAACCCCTCCTTAGATCTGCAAAGTTCAATCCCAAGGAAGTATTTCATCTCTCCCAAGTCCTTGATATCAAACACTGATTTCAAGTACTCCTTAGTTGCCTTTATCTCCTCCTTATCACTTCCCGTGATAATGATATCATCTACATACACCAATAGTGCCACAATCCCTCTTGGTGTAACCAATGTGAACAGCGTGTGATCAAGTTCAGACTTCACAAACCCTCTCCCATTCAAGGTAGTGCTCAGCTTATGGTACCAGGCTCTTGGTGATTGCTTTAGACCATAGATAGCTTTCTTGAGTCTTAACACGTTTCCCTTCTTCACCAAGTGCTCAAGACCCGGAGGTGGAAGCATGTATACCTCATCTTCAAGTTCACCTTGTAAGAATGCATTCTTCACATCCATTTGCCAAAGATCCCAGCCAAGATTCACAGCAAGAGATAATACTATCCGAATGGTGTGTAACTTAGCCACTGGAGCAAATGTATCAATGTAATCCTCTCCATAAGTTTGTGTGAAACCTCTAGCCACCAATCTGGTCTTCCTCCTATCAATGGTACCATCAGGTTTATACTTAATGGTAAAGATCCACCTGCTTGAAACCGCCTTCTTCCCTTTTGGTAACTCACTCTCGTACCAAGTGTCATTCTTTATCATAGCATCAGCCTCTGCCTGAACTGAATCTCTCCATTCTTGAATCAATACGGCTTCCTCATAGCTCCTTGGAACATAACTCTCATCTAGGCTCACCATGAAGCTGTAGTGTTCTTCTGGATAATGAGCAAAAGAGCAAACGGCTTGAGAAGGATGCTCCACAGCCTGGGCATTGTAGTACACTCTCGTGTTTACCCAGTTGGAAGCATCCCTCCTAATCCGTTCACTCCTCCTCAATGGGACTGTTGGAACCTGATCTTGAACTACTGGTTCACTTGCTTCCTCTCTTGGTTGATCTTCATGATTCACTTCTCCACTTGATTCACCACTTTCACCTTGATCATGTAATGCACCAGAACTCTCTTCACCATTAGCATCCTCATGATCTTGAGTTCTTGTTTCACTGCCCCCCTCATGATCAAGGTGGGGAGTGTGTTGTTCCGGTTGATTAGTACCAGAACCACTGCCATTAGGGGTTGCTCCCCCTCCATTCGAATCCTGGGACATACTGATTCCAAGACCCTCAAGAATATTCCTCAATACTGAAGCCTTATCCATGGTAAGATCCTTCAAATCCTCCTGGTTTTGCTCCTCATAGTACCCTCTATCTTCAATAAACTTCACCTCCCTTGATACTAACACTCTCCTAGTGTCAGGATCATAACACTTATATCCCTTTTGAGTAGTTGAGTACCCAATAAACATAGCCTTTCTACTCCTTGCCTCTAGCTTGTTACTCATCTCTCCCGGAACCATCACATAACAAAGACACCCAAATACCCTCAAGTGATCCAACACTGGCTTATACTGATTCAACACCTCAAATGGAGCTTTCCCTTTTAGAACCAAAGTCGGAGTCCTGTTTATCAAGTAACAAGCAGTAACCACAGCATCACTCCAGAAACGTTTAGGAACCTTACAGTGCAATAGGAGAGTTCTTGCCACTTCCATGAGATGCCTGTTCTTCCTCTCAGCCACACCGTTTTGTTGAGGAGTGTAAGGGCAGCTCGTTTGGTGTAAGATCCCATGTTGTGATAGGTGTTGCTTGAATGCATTCCCCGTGTACTCTCCTCCATTATCAGACCTGAAAATCTTAATCTTGGCATGATATTGGTTAGTCACATAAGATTGAAAATTTTTAAATGCATCAAGTACCCTATCTTTGGTTGGAATTAAGGTTAACCAGGTGTATTTGGATTTTTCATCAATGAAAGTGACATAATACTTGTGATTATCTCTAGACAAACAAGGTGCAGTCCAAACATCAGAGTGAATCAAATCAAAACACTTATCATAAACCGTAGATGAGTTTGGAAACACAGTTTTACAATGCTTGCCTAAAATACAAGCTTCACAATCTTTATTCTCAAAGGAAACACCTGGCACCATCAGTTTAAAAGCCTTATTATGAGGGTGTCCTAGTCTAGAATGCCACAATGCATTTTTATCTAAGCTAGCAGTAGAAAAAGTAGTAAACGAGCAACAAGTATCAGAAACAGGAGCTAAGTCTTCAAGCAGGTACAGCTCTCCCTTAGTAACTCCTTTCCCAATCAACTTGCTACTTTTAATATCCTGAAACTTCACATCATTAGGGCTAAAGATCACATTGCATTGTAAATCAGTGGCACACTTTTTAACAGATAAAAGATTTGAAGTAAACTCAGGCATATATAAAGCATTTGATTCCTTATCAAATAACTTAAGCTTTCCTATTCCTTTAATAGGAATCCTATCACCATTTGCAATGAGTACATGACCAGTATGAGGCAGGATGTCTTTAATGAGACTAGTATCACTAATCATATGATGAGATGCACCAGAATCAACAATAAGAGGTTTTCTTGAACGAGAACTAGCAATGAGAGCAAGAATACTGGATGGTTTGAATGCATGATCAATCTTAGCAATACTATCAATGCTCGGATGAATGTATGCATTACCTAACCTATCTTTCAATTCACTACTCAAATCAAGACAGTTCTCAACAAGTTTAGCACCAAAGGAATACCCATAGATGTTACCATTATCCTTGAAGATCTTGATCAAGGAGTCGAGGTCGGATCTCCTTAGGTAGTCCTGGTCATGGTTGTTGTTGTTACTGGTGCTGGGAGAACCGGAGTAAGCCACTAAGGACTTCCCATCACTCGCACTCTGTCCTCTCACATCCTGACCCTTACTGGTACCAGCTCCACTAGAGCCTCCACTCGCACCATCAGAGACATTAGCCCTTGCTTCACGATCCTTTCCAAACTTAGCTGGCTTCAAGTGGGGATGGAGAATCCAGCATTGACTCTTCTTGTGCCCTTGCTTCTTGCAGTGATCACAGTTACCACTGAACCTCTCATACTTCCCTTGATTAGCTTTGTTAGCCACGGGTTCAGTGAGCTCGGATGGTCCGGAGTGATCAGCTTTGTTGGCTAAACCCAACTCTCCCTTCTTCCCAAAGAGCCCAATGGAGCCTTGCTCCCTCTGAATCCTAGCACACACTGTCTCAAGATCCGGCAAATCATCCTCCCTTAGAAGCTTCATGATCAAACCATTGTAAGCCGGATTCAGTGTAAGAAGCAATCCGAACACCTTGTCTTGTTCCCTCCTCTTGTTAAGCTCATCCACATCAGTAGTGCTTGGCCTCAACATCTCTAGTTCAGACCAGAGAGACCTGAACCTTCCCAAGTGCTTTGTGAACTCCATATCATCTTGTACCAACTGGTTGATAGCTTGCTTTACTTCAAACACACGGCTCAGGTTTGAAGTGTTACCATACACCTTCCTTAGTGTATCCCACAGCTCCTTAGCTGATTCACAGTAGCTATAAGCATCCAGGATAGCCGGCTCAAGGGATGCATGAAGAACAGATAGCACCAACATGTCTTCTTGCTGCCACTTCTCCAATGCCTCCGCCACGGCTTCCTCTCCTTCCTCTCCTTGAGTAATAAGCTTTGGAGCTTCTCCTGGAGTAATGTGCTTCCAAAGACCTCTCTTACTCCCCACAGCAGTCCTCACCATCCGGGACCATACCAAGTAATTGTTTCCCTTGAAACAAACCGCCACTTTCATGTTGTAATGACCTCCACTTACAACATCTTCCATCTTTATTCTTTAACCGAGTAAAGATCACACCTTTAGATTTCAAACAAGTAAATCCAGACCAAGAACAGCTTATACAACCCAAGAACACAGCGGAATAGTTTCACAAGCCACAAAGATCCAGACTTTATCTTGAAAAACTAACTCTTAGCCGTAAAGGAACCACCTTTAGTCTAGATACGAACCTCAACACCAAGAATACTTCACACTGAGCTCGGACAGTGTGATAAAACCCAGATTCACTGTTTGTCTTCCTCAAAGACACCACCTTTGAACCTCCAACGTACAGAACCAGAAACCGGAACGAGAATACTCCACCAAATCACCAAAGCTGAGCTCGGACAGCTTTGTTCTTCAAAGAACCCGTAACCAAGCTTTCAAAGATTCAAATCAAGAATCTTTAAAAGAAAGAACACACACCCAAACCGCCTAACCTGGCTCTGATACCATGATATTTTGTCAAGTTTGAGTGTGATTAAGTGATTAAAATAGATTTTGGTGAGATTAAGAACAAGATTTATGTGTAAATGAGTCTAAGAGTCTTAAGAGATTAGAGAGAAAGTATAAGACTTAGAGAGAGACTCAAAATGCTTAGTTTATTATTATGGAGGCATACAAGTATTTATATGAGATGCATAAGGGTTTTCAAACAAGAGAAAGCGTGGGAAGTCACTATTGAGGAGCGTCCCGGGTTTGGTTCATCCAATCTCTTCTTTCACACGTTTGATGCTCTTGGCATCTTGACTAGATGCCATTCGCTTCCTGACAGCCTGTATATAGCTGGTAAGACGCTCCACTCTTCCTTCCAACGTTCGGATGCTAACTGGTCCGAACCTTCCACTTAGCTAAGTGTCTTTGACCATTTCCATTTCCACTCGGACCAATGTGGGTTTTACCTCAGTAACTAATGTGTACGGTCATGGTAAATCCGTACACATTGCCCTGACTTTGCACAAACCCAATTTGTGGAGAAATGGTCATTTCAAGTGATCTTGGTTCCGGCTGGTCCGTACCGTCCGTACCGTCCGTACTGTACGGACCATCCGTACCACCAAACCCTAAATCTGCACAACTCCTCCATAGCTTCCTTAACACTTCCTGAACCCCTTTATGCATCTCACACTTTACTCCTCTTCTTATTCATGACCTAATCTTAACACTTGTATCCGGATTCATTCAGGTTTGATCAGAAACTTGAAGAAACTGCCATATCTACAAACAGGGTAATTTGGAATCATTTGGGTCCAAAGTGGGATAACTCCTTAATCCTAGCTCCTATGATATTGATTCAACTTCAGGGTGATTCTATACTGATTAATGAGTCAGGATAAAGCTTCTTATATCCGGATTCATTCATGTTTGATTAGAATCTTGGAGAAACTGCCATATCTACAAACCGGGTAAACTGGAATCACATGGGTCCAAAGTGGGATAACTTCGTAATGTTGAGATGAAGCATTATGGCATAAGAGAAATTAAAGGAGAAGAAGAGATACGGATGATTCAAGGAAGTATGAAATGGTGTTAACGTGTAACACAAGTCTGTCCGTACAGTCTTGGAAGGCAAGGCAACATTGTAACATGAAAGAGTGTCTTGGAAGGCAAGGAGATCTACCCTAATGTCGCCACTAATGTGTTTAAAATATAAGGAAGACCGTTGGAGGTTAAAGACAAGGAGGGGATGTCGGCAAGAGTTTAATATTGTATTCCTCTTGCCTTGGAGCCGTTCATGACCAGTCACTATCCAAGACCAGGCGACCAGACCACTTCCTCTTTGATTAATCTTTTCTCCTTTGTTCTCTTATGCTGTTTATGTCTTTATAATAACATTGTATGTGAACCATTTCAACATAAGTGAATAACATGAAACACTTCACTACTCTCTCACTCTCACGGATTCTCTCTTGATTTCTTTCTCTCTTTGTTACTAATTCTCCTCACAAATACTCTCTTAATCTTTAATTCTCACATGGTATCAGAGCAATCTTGCTCTTGAGACCTTAATCTCTTTTCACTTCCGCATAATCTCTGTTCTTAACTTTCCCTTTTTAGCAAAATTCTTTGTGTTCTTGAAGTGTTCTTCATTTTCATTTCCAGAATTTGCCAAAAATGGAAAAGTCATCTAAAATCTCCATTCCGGTTACTCTAAAAGGTGTAAACTATCTCTTGTGGTCTAGGCTTGTTAAAACAGCCTTGGGAGGAAGAGGTCTCTGTGCTCACATCACAGATGACAAGCCCTCTAGAGAAACTGTCCAAGGAGGGGACGGTACTGAAGTTGTGGTTGCTACCGAGGACAAGTGGGATCAGGAGGATCTCTTGGTGTTGTCTATCATCCAAAGCAGCCTGGATGAGCCAATTTTGGAAGCTTACTCTTACTGTGAGACTCCCAAAGAGTTGTGGAACACTCTCCAGCAAGTGTATGGCAACATTTCAAACTTGAGTAGAGTGTTCGAGGTAAAAAGGGCCATTGGTACACTCCACCAAGAAGACATGGACTTTAATCAACATTTCGGCAAGTTCCGAGCCTTGTGGGCTGAGTTAGAGATGTTGAGGCCATGTACAGTGGATCCAAGCATCCTTAAAGACCGGAGAGAGGAAGACAAGGTGTTTGCTTTGCTTCTCACGTTAAACCCCAGCTACAATGATCTCATTAAGCACTTGCTAAGAGCCGAGAAGCTACCCACCTTGGAAGAAGTTTGCTCTCAAATCCAGAAAGAACAAGGAACGGTTGGACTCTTTGGAGGCAAAGGAGAACTTGTGCTGGTGAATCAAGCTGAAGGTACAGCAAACAAGGGTCAGTACAAGCCGGAGGACAAGAAGGTGTGGATCTGTGACCATTGTAAGAAGAAAGGGCATGGCAAGGACAAGTGCTGGATCCTCCACCCTCATCTCAAACCAATGAAGTTCAGGGGACCCTCCAATGAAGCAAAGGCCAACTACTCCGGTGAAATGGGTGAACCAAGTACACCAAACCCCATGCGCGCCATCACCAACCAAACTGGTGAAGGGAAAGCTCTTGCTTCAAGCAGCTCCATTGCCTTGAGAATCACTCAAGATGATACCATCAAGCGCTCTGACCTTGAGGCTCTCATCCGGGCTCTCAAAGATCACTCTGGTAACACCTATGGTACCTCTTTACATGCTACTAATATTGATTACTCTTTGAACGCAATTGCTAGTTCTAAGAACAAATCTCTAATAATTGATTCAGGGGCTAGTCACCATATGATAAGTGATCTAGGGTTAATTAAAAATATTGTGCCTGCCCTAGGAAATGTTTGTGTAGCTAATGGTGAGATGGTACTAATTAAAGGGGTGGGTGATCTTAGAATATTTGAAAAAGATTCTAAAGCCTTTTACATGCCTAGTTTCACTTCCAATTTATTATCAGTAAAGAGGGTTGCCACTGATTTAAATTGCAATGTTACTTTCACTCCTAATGATGTTTTGTTTCAGGATATTGAAACTAGTAAGTTGCTTGGCAAAGGTGTAACCAAGGGAGACTTGTACTTGCTTGAAGACACTAAGCTTGCAACCGATTTATCTCTTGCTTTAAATTCTTGTTTTAATTTCCCTAAAGATGTTATGTGGCATGCTAGATTAGGTCATCCCCATTCTCGTGCTTTAAACATCATGTTGCCTAGTATTTCCTTTCAAAAAGATTGTGAAGCTTGTATCTTAGGAAAACATTGTAAAACTGTGTTCCCTAAATCAAGTACTATCTATGAATGTGCCTTTGATTTAATTCATTCTGATGTCTGGACTGCACCATGCTCATCTAGGGAGTTGCATAAATATTTTGTGACATTTATAGATGAAAAAACTAAATATACATGGATCACTCTGCTGCAATCAAAAGATAGGGTGTTAGATGCATTTATAAATTTTCAAAATTATGTCTCTAACCATTACAATGCCAAGATAAAAATTTTGAGATCAGATAATGGTGGAGAATACACAAGCACTGCATTTAAACAACACCTATCCAAGCATGGAGTAATCCACCAAACAAGCTGTCCATACACTCCACAACAAAATGGAGTGGCTGAAAGAAAGAATAGGCATCTAATGGAAGTAGCCAGGAGTATGATGTTTCACATGAACGTGCCTAAGAGGTTCTGGGGTGATGCAGTAATGACAGCGTGCTACCTGATCAACAAGATACCAACCAGGGTCTTACAAGATCAGTCACCACACGAGGTACTAAACAAACATCGTCCATCTATTGATCACCTTCGGGTATTTGGGTGTGTGTGCTTTGTTTTGATTCCAGGGCAACAAAGAAACAAGCTGGAACCAAAGAGCACCAGAGCTATGTTTATAGGCTACTCTCCACATCAAAAGGGATACAAGTGTTATGTACCAGAGACCAGGAGGGTTCTAGTATCCAGAGATGTGAAGTTTGTTGAATCTAAAGGCTACTATGAAGAAAAGAGTTGGGATGATGTAAGAGACCTGTCCCAATCAGCATCAGATAGAGCTGAGAACTTGAGAAGAGTTATGAGAGGCATTGGCATCAGTATACCAGGAGGGAATACAACAGCTGAACCAAGACCTCACCAGGGTAGTTCCACCAGTAGTAGAGACCAGGAGGGTCCTCTTAATGAAGCTAATGAGGATACTCCTCTTGATCCTGAGGGGGGGAGACAACCTGAGCCACAACCGCCAAGCTCACTTTCTCATGATTAAGAAGAGCAACCAGAAGAATCAGTGGGTAGTGATGATCAATCTACGGATGATGAGACTACAGGAACTGAAGAAACTGTCCAGCCAGTAAGAAGAAGCACTAGGATCAGACGCCCTCCAGAAGATTGGGTGAATACAAGAGTGTATTTTAACTCTCAAGCCGTGGCTCACCCCACCCAAGCTACATGTACTTTGGCCCAGTTTCCAGAGAACCATCAAGCTTTCATGACAAGTGTGGATCAAGAATTCATTCCGAGAACCTATGAAGAAGCCATGAAGGTAGATGAGTGGAGACATTCTGTGGAGGATGAGATTGGAGCTATGATCAAGAATGGAACTTGGTTTGAAGCAGAACTTCCCAAAGGCAAGAAAGCAGTGACAAGCATGCTATTATTTACTATCAAGTACTTGGCAAATGGAAAGCCAGAGAGGAAGAAGACCAGACTTGTGGCAAGAGGCTATACACAAGTATATGGAGAGGACTACCTTGAGACTTTTGCACCAGTGGCCAAACTCCACACAATCAGAATTCTCTTATCTATTGCCGTGAACCTAGAGTGGGATCTGTGGCAAATGGATGTCAAGAATGCTTTTCTACAAGGAGAACTTGAAGATGAAGTGTATATGAGACCACCACCTGGTATGGAAGATATGGTGAAACCAGGGAATGTACTGAGGCTAAGAAAGGCCATCTATGGCCTAAAGCAATCCCCAAGGGCATGGTACCACAAGCTCAGCACCACATTGAATGGAAGAGGGTTCATGAGGTCTGAGGCAGATCATACACTCTTTACGCTTACAAGCAAGCAAGGGATCATTGTGATTTTGATCTATGTGGACGACATCATCATAACTGGCAGTGATAGAGAGGGAATTGCATCAACCAAGGCTTTCCTCAGAGCAACATTTGATATCAAAGACCTAGGAGAGCTAAAGTACTTCTTGGGTATTGAGATGTGCAGATCCAAGGAGGGATTGTTTCTGTCCCAAAGGAAGTATACACTTGATCTACTGAAGGATGCTGGTGATCTAGGAGGAAGATCAGCTAAGACACCACTAGAGGAGGGATACAAAGTGATGCGTGAGGGGGAGATAGAAGACAAGCCATATGGGGATGTAAGACACTATAGGAAGATGGTGGGAAAGCTCATCTATCTAACCATCACAAGACCAGACATATGCTTTGCTGTGAACCAGGTCAGCCAACATATGCAAACGCCAAAGATGTACCATTGGAACATGGTGGAAAGGATCCTAAGATACCTAAGAGAGGCACCAGGGCAAGGAGTATGGCTAGGCTGTAACAAGAGCACCGAGATTGTTGGTTATTGTGATGCAGATTGGGCTGGAGACAGAGTAGATAGGAGATCTACTACTGGATATTGCACATTCATAGGAGGGAACCTGGTAACTTGGAAGACCAAGAAGCAGAAGATAGTCTCATGCTCTAGTGCAGAAGCTGAATATAGAGCAATGAGAAAGCTTACTAGTGAATTAATATGGATGAGGAACCTGCTAAGGGATTTGGGGATTGAAAGCAAGGATCCCATCACAATGCATTGTGATAACTAGGTAGCCATCCATATAGCATCCAACAATGTGTTCCATGAGAGGACTAAACACATTGAAGTGGATTGTCACAAAGTCAGGCAAGCTGTGGAACAACACATCATCCTGCCATGTTATACAAGAAGTGAAGACCAGCTAGCAGACATCTTCACCAAAGCCGCCAGCCTAAAGGTCTGTGAGTTCATCCATTCAAAGCTTGGACTCATAGACATATCATCTCACTGATTCTCCCCTTCATGAAGTATTCTACTCTTTTTCCTTGGCTTGGGTTTTGTCCCATTGGGTATTACCTAGCTAAAGGTTTTAATGAGGGAATGCTTCATGACTTCCAAGCTTGACTTGTTTCACATGGTCAAGCTTGAGGGGGAGTGTTGAGATGAAGCATTATGGCATAAGAGAAATTAAAGGAGAAGAAGAGATACGGATGATTCAAGGAAGTATGAAATGGTGTTAACGTGTAACACAAGTCTGTCCGTACAGTCTTGGAAGGCAAGGCAACATTGTAACATGAAAGAGTGTCTTGGAAGGCAAGGAGATCTACCCTAATGTCGCCACTAATGTGTTTAAAATATAAGGAAGACCGTTGGAGGTTAAAGACAAGGAGGGGATGTCGGCAAGAGTTTAATATTGTATTCCTCTTGCCTTGGAGCCGTTCATGACCAGTCACTATCCAAGACCAGGCGACCAGACCACTTCCTCTTTGATTAATCTTTTCTCCTTTGTTCTCTTATGCTGTTTATGACTTTATAATAACATTGTATGTGAACCATTTCAACATAAGTGAATAACATGAAACACTTCACTACTCTCTCACTCTCACGGATTCTCTCTTGATTTCTTTCTCTCTTTGTTACTAATTCTCCTCACAAATACTCTCTTAATCTTTAATTCTCACACGTAATACTAGCTCCTTTGATATTTATTCAACTTCAGGGTGATTCTATACTGATTAATGAGTCAGGATAGAGTTTCTTATATCCGGATTCATTCAGTTTTGATCAGAAACTTGAAGAAACTGCCATATCTACAAACAGGGTAAACTGGAATCATTTGGGTCCAAAGTGGGATAACTTCATAATCCTAGCTCCTATGATATTGATTCAACTTCAGGGTGATTCTATACTGATTAATGAGTCAGGATAGAGCTTCTTGTATCCAGATTCATTCAGGTTTGATCAGAAACTGGAAGAAACTGCCATATCTACAAACAGGGTAAACTGGAATCATTTGGGTCCAAAGTAGGATAACTTCTTAATCCTAGCTCCTATTATATTGATTCAACTTCAGGGTGATTCTATACTGATTAATGAGTCAGGATAAAGCTTCATATATCCGGATTCATTCAGGTTTGATCAGAAACTTGAAGAAACTGCCATATCTACAAACAGGGTAAACTGGAATCATTTGGGTCCAAAGTGGGATAACTTCTTAATCCTAGCTCCTATGATATTGATTCAACTTCAGGGTGATTCTAAACTGATTAGTGAGTCAGGATAAAGCTTCTTATATCCGGATTCATTCATGTTTGATCAGAAACTTGAAGAAACTGCCATATCTACAAACAGGGTAAACTGGAATCATTTGGGTCCAAAGTGGGATAACTTCTTAATCCTAGCTCCTATGATATTGATTCAACTTCAGGGTGATTCTATACTGATTAATGAGTTAGGATAAAGCTTCTTATATCCGGATTCATTCAGGTTTGATCAGAAACTTGAAGAAACTGCCATATCTACAAACAGGGTAAACTGGAATCATTTGGGTCCAAACTGGGATAACTTCTTAATCCTAGCTCCTATGATATTGATTCAACTTCAGGGTGATTCTATACTGATTAATGAGTCAGAATAAAGCTTCTTATATCTGGATTCATTCAGGTTTGATCAGAAACTTGAAAAAACTACCCTATCTACAAACAGGGTAAACTGGAATCATTTGGGTCCAAAATAGGATAACTTCTTAATCCTAGCTCCTATGATATTGATTCAACTTCAGGGTGATTCTAAACTGATTAATGAGTCAGGATAGAGCTTCTAATATCCGGATTCATTCAGGTTTGATCAGAAACTTGAAGAAACTGCCATATCTACAAACAGGGTAAACTGGAATCATTTGGGTCCAAAGTGGGATAACTTCTTAATCCTAGCTCCTATGATATTGATTCAACTTCAGGGTGATTCTATACTGATTAATGAGTCAGGATAAAGTTTCTTATATCCGGATTCATTCAGGTTTGATCAGAAACTTGAAGAAACTGCCATATCTACAAACAGGGTAAACTGGAATCATTTGGGTCCAAAGTGGGATAACTTCTTAATCCTAGCTCCTATGATATTGATTCAACTTCAGGGTGATTCTATACTGATTAATGAGGTAGGATAAAGCCTCTTATATCCGGATTCATTCAGGTTTGATCAGAAACTTGAAGAAACTGCCATATTTACAAACATGGTAAACTGGAATCATTTGGGTCCATAGTGGGATAACTTCTTAATCCTAGCTCCTATGATATTGATTCAACTTCAGGGTGATTCTATACTGATTAATGAGTCTGGATATAGCTTCCTATATCCGGATTCATTCAGGTTTGATCAGAAACTTGAAGAAACTGCCATATCTACAAACAGGGTAAACTGGAATCATTTGGGTCCAAAGTGGGATAACTTCTTAATCTTAGCTCCTATGATATTGATTCAACTTCAGGGTGATTCTATACTGATTAATGAGTCAGGATAAAGTTTCTTATATCCGGATTCATTCAGGTTTGATCAGAAACTTGAAGAAACTGCCATATTTACAAACATGGTAAACTGGAATCATTTGGGTCCATAGTGGGATAACTTCTTAATCCTAGCTCCTATGATATTGATTCAACTTCAGGGTGATTCTATTCTGATTAATGAGTCAGGATAAAGCTTCTTATATCCGGATTCATTCAGGTTTGATCAGAAACTTGAAGAAACTGCCATATCTACAAACAGGGTAAACTGGAATCATTTGGGTCCAAAGTGGGATAACTTCTTAATCCTAGCTCCTATGATATTGATTCAACTTCAGGGTGATTATAAACTGATTAATGAGTCAGGATAGAGCTTCTTGTATCCGGATTCATTCAGGTTTGATCCGAAACTTGAAGAAACTGCCATATCTACAAACAGGGTAAACTGGAATCATTTGGGTCCAAAGTGGGATAACTTCTTAATCCTAGCTCCTATGATATTGATTCAACTTCAGGGTGATTCTAAACTGATTAATTAGTCAGGATAGAGCTTCTTGTATCCGGATTCATTCAGGTTTGATCAGAAACTTGAAGAAACTGCCATCTCTACAAACAGGGTAAACTGGAATCATTTGGGTCCAAAGTGGGATAACTTCTTAATCCTAGCTCCTATTATATTGATTCAACTTCAGGGTGATTCTATACTGATTAATGAGTCAGGGATAAAGCTTCTTATATCCGGATTCATTCAGGTTTGATTAGAAACTTGAAGAAACTGCCATCTCTACAAACAGGGTAAACTGGAATCATTTGGGTCCAAAGTGGGATAACTTCTTAATCCTAGCTCCTATTATATTGATTCAACTTCAGGGTGATTCTAAACTGATTATTGAGTCAGGATAAAGCTTCTTATATCCGGATTCATTCATGTTTGATCAGAAACTTGAAGAAACTGCCATATATACAAACAGGGTAAACTGGAATCATTTGGGTCCAAAGTGGGATAACTTCTTAATCCTAGCTCCTATGATATTTATTCAACTTCAGGGTGATTCTAAACAGATTATTGAGTCAGGATAAAGCTTCTTATATCCGGATACATTCAGGTTTGATCAGAAGCTTGAGGAAATTGCCATATCTACAAACCGGGTAAACTGGAATCATTTGGGTCCAAAGTGGGATAACTTCTTAATCCTAGCTCCTATGATATTGATTCAACTTCAGGGTAATTCTTGTTAAACTGAGCTGTGGAGAATAAATAAAAGTTACTGTGGTAAAAATAAGTTACTGTGGTAAAGAGAGAGGGAGGACTTACCACAGGTAACTATATCTTAGACACATGATCTGATGCACTGTTGAGGAGAAGAGGAAGCACCTACAGTGCCAGAGGAAGAAGGGAAGAGGTGCACACTGTTGGAAAGGAAGAAGCTAGGAGTATATTCCTTTTAGATGCTAAGTGAAGCCCTTGTAACACACTGTTGTAAACCCTTGTTTCCTTTTGCATATGTATGGGGCGCCCCCCCTCTTGTTTCATTAATGAGAATATTTCAATCTCTCTCTAGTCTCTCTCTTGTTCTTAATCTCTAATCTCTTAATCTCCATTTAATCACCAGATTATAATTAAAATACTCTCAGATTATAAAAATATCATGGTATCAGAGCCTGGTTGCTCAAAAAGGGGAGAGTGATTCTTTATTTTCTGGAAATGTTCTTGGGTGTTCTTGAGTGTTCTTGAGAGTTTTGGTGAGCTAGATCTTTAAAAATCTGGGTTGGTGTCTGTTGGTGTTTCTTTTGGAGAGTAAGCTTCAAGGAGGTTCCTTTAGATGATTGGCAACGTTGGAAGGATGATCTAGTCTGAAGAGAAGCTTGGCGTGGGGTTTGGATCTGTTGGAGAAAGTTCTAAGCCAAAGATTGTTGCTTTGTGAGTTTCTTTGTCCTTGCTGTGTTCTTGATGATATATTGATTGTTGTTGTGGCTTTGCTGTGTGTGTTGCTGTGGCCTTGCTGTGTATTTGCTGTGTCTTTGCTGTGTGATTGATGAGTATAACAGGGACATGAAGCAACTTAGATCAGAGACAACAAAGTATGAGGAGGAGAGAGGAGGAAACCAGTGTAGTATGGTTCTATGGATGAAAACAGCATTGGAGAGCTGTGGGATGTTGAGTAGTAAGCAAGTAAAGGTGGGATCTTTGAAGGAGATAGCCACTGATGGGAGTGACAGTGTAAAGGTAGAGACTTTACAAGTAAAGGTGGGATCTTTGAAGGAGGTAGCCACTGATGGAAGGGTAAAGGTGAAGCCTTTACAAGAGATAGCTGCTGAGGGAGATCAGACAGCTAGAGAAATCAGTAAGGATCAGTCTAGTCTTGGAGATAGTACATTGCTTGAGAAGATTGAGGGTGCTCATGAGGACAAGATCAATCTTAGGAGAGTGTATGAAGCCAAGGAGAGGATCTGTGGAGTGAGATCAAGAAGATGAGGGGTTAACACCCATGTAATGAAGCTGCAACACTTGTGGGATGAGCTACAAGGGCTGAGGATCTATGTGGATGAGAATGCTACAGCAAAGCAAGAGGTGATCTCAAGGCTGTTGGCTAGTATGGAGCTATCATATGGGTGGCTAGTAGAGATGGTTCTCAAGGGAGAACAACTTCAGGATGTGAAAGAGGCGTGTGCACTGGTGGAGAGAGCACATAAGAGTATGAGAGATTGGTTAACCATGAGTAGGAGTGAGAGCTCATGGAGATCAGCTGGGAGTAGAAGTGAGGGCTTCCGGATGAAGAAGAATGGCAGAATGGTTGCTAAGGGGTTTAGCAACATGATAAGGAGAAGAAAGAGAGTTGTGGGAGAGTGCAACTACTCTGCATATATGGGAGAGTCTATGGGAGAGTCTATAGAGGAAAGTGGGATTGTGAGGAAGATAAGGAGCAAAGGGGATGATGAGAGGATTACAAAGGGAGAATGGGATGAGTTTGTAAAGTATGTGTTTGCTTTGGCTACGACCCAGAGTCTGGGTGCTCCTGCCAAAGCATCCACATCTAACAAACGCATTCTCATTGATTCTGGAGCAAGTCATCACATGATCAGTGACAAGAGCTTGCTAAGTGATATTAAGAGATCCAACAATGGGAGTGTGGAGATAGCTAATGGTACCAAGATTCCAATAGAAGGTGTTGGAAAGCTCCAATTGTTTGGTAAAGACTCTGATGCTTTCTATATGCCTCAGTTTGCCTCTAATCTACTATCAGTGAGGAGAGCAACAGTGGATCTTAGCTGCCAGGTCGTATTCAGACCAAATGATGTGGAGTTTCAAGACTTAAAGACTGGAAAGGTTATTGGTAGAGGAGACAGCATGAATAACCTATACCAGCTTCAAGTGGATAAGATCTCTAAGCCTTTTGATGCATGGTGCTTGAGTAGTACTGAGAGGGTTGAGAGCACTACTTGGCATGCTAGATTGGGTCATCCTCATGCCCGTGCTATTGAGCTGATATTTCCTAATATGTCATTTAATCACTTGGAGTGTGAGGCATGCATATTAGGAAAGCATTGCAGGACAGTGTTTCCCACATCAAAGACAACTTATGAGAAGTGTTTTGATTTGGTACACTCGGATGTATGGACTGCTCCATGCATGTCTAGAAACAGCTAGAAGTATTTTGTGACTTTTATTGATGAGAAGTCCAAGTATACCTGGTTAACTTTGCTTCCATCAAAGGACAGGGTGTTGGAGGCGTTTATGAACTTCCAGGCATATGTATCTAACCAATACAATGCATCTGTGAAGATATTGAGGTCAGATAATGGAGGTGAATACATGAGTAATGCATTCAAGAGTCATCTAGCCAAGCATGGGATAGTGCATCAATCTAGCTGTCCTTATACACCACAGCAGAATGGTGTAGCTGAGAGGAATAACAGGCATTTGATGGAAGTTGCTAGGTCTATGATGTTTCATTCCAATGTTCCAAAGAGGTTTTGGGGAGATGCTGTGCAGACTGCTTGCTACCTTATCAACCGAGTTCCAACAAAGATATTGGGTGATCTGTCTCCTTTTGAAGTGTTGAATAAAAGCAAACATTTTATTGATCATCTGAGGGTATTTGGGTGTGTGTGCTATGTGATGACACCAGGAGAACAGAGAAACAAGCTTGAGGCAAGGAGTACTAAAGCTATGTTTATTGGATACTCTATTACTCAAAAGGGGTATAAGTGCTATGATCCTGAAGCAAGGAGGGTGATGGTATCTAGAGAAGTGAAATTTGTGGAATCAAAAGGATATTATGGAGAGAAAGAGTGGGAGAATCTGAAGGATTTGTCTCAGGCTCCATCTGATAGAGCAACAACACTGAGAGTGATGTTGGAGATGCTAGGGATAGGAGTGTCCCAGGATCCGCAATCTGGAAGAAGAGAGTCTTCTAACCAGCCTGGAGAAGCTGGAACAGCTCCTCTTGATCATGAGAGGGGGAATGGAACTGAATCTCATGAACCTGTGCAAAATCAAGAAGATTCAGGTCAACATGATCAAGAGGCTACAGTGGAAGTAGAGAGTGGTGCTCAGCCTGTTGGGGAAGAGCAGAGAGAGTCTACTGACTCAAATGGGAATGGTACTCAGTCTAGTGAAGAGTGGGAAGGAGAATCTAGTGGATCAGTGGAGAATGAAGTGAATGAGCCACAAGTAGAGGAGATGGTTCAGCCATTAAGGAGGAGCACAAGGGAAAGGAGGGATCCTGCCAACTGGGTAAACACAAGAGTGTACTACAATGCCCAGGCTGTGGAGCATCCCTCCCAAGCTATGTGTTCCTTTGCAGAGTTTCCAGATGATCACATGGCCTTTACAGTAAGCTTGGATGAGAGTTATGTTCCAAGAACCTATGAGGAAGCTGTAGCTATCAAAGAGTGGAGAGAGTCAGTTGCAGATGAGGCTGGGGCTATGATTAAAAATGAGACTTGGTATGAGAGTGAGTTACCTAAAGGGAAGAAGGCAGTGACAAGTAAATGGGTGTTTACAATTAAATTCTACCCTGATGGAAGAATAGAGAGGCGCAAGTCTAGGCTGGTGGCAAGAGGGTTTACTCAGACATATGGTGAAGACTATGTTGAGACCTTTGCACCTGTGGCTAAACTGCATACCATCAGAATTGTCTTGTCTTTGGCTGTGAATCTTGAGTGGGATTTGTGGCAAATGGATGTGAAAAATGCATTTCTTCAAGGAGAGCTGGAAGATGAGGTGTATATGCATCCACCACCAGGTCTTGAACATCTTGTCAAGAAGGGTAATGTGCTGAGGTTAAGGAAAGCCATATATGGTCTTAAGCAGTCTCCAAGAGCGTGGTACAACAAGTTGAGCACTACACTGAATGGGAGAGGTTTCAGGAAGTCAGAATTGGATCATACCCTCTTTACCTTAACCACACCATCTGGTATTGTTGTGTTGCTGGTGTATGTGGATGATATTATCATCACAGGAAGTGATAAAGAAGAAATCAAAGCTACTAAGGAGTATCTTAAGGCAAGCTTTGAGATTAAAGATTTGGGAGAAATGAAGTACTTCCTTGGGATTGAAATATGCAGATCAAAGGAAGGGTTGTTTATGTCTCAAAGGAAGTATGTAATTGATCTCTTGAAGGGAGCAGATGCATATGGAGGAAAGACATCAAAAATGCCAATGGAGGATGGGTACAAGGTTCCACGTGAGGGGGAGATAGAGGATAGCAAACCATTTCATGATCCTAAGCTATACAGGAAGCTTGTAGGGAAGCTAATCTATCTCACCATTACAAGACCTGATGTGTGCTTTGCTGTGAATCAAGTGAGTCAGCACATGCAAGTTCCTAAGGAGCACCATTGGAGAATGGTTGAGAGGATCTTGATGTATCTGAATGGGACTACTGGTCTTGGAGTTTGGATGGGATGTAACAAGAGTACTGAGGTTGTAGGCTATTGTGATGCTGATTGGGCTGGAGACAGATCAGACAGGAAATCAACCACAGGCTATTGTACATTCATTGGTGGCAATCTTGTTACTTGCAAGAGCAAGAAGCAGAAGGTAGTATCTTGTTCAAGTGCTGAGGCTGAGTATAGAGCAATGCTGAAACTTACAAACGAGTTGGTGTGGATAAAAGGGATTCTGAAGCATTTGGAGATTATTCAAGCAGCTCCAATGACGATGCATTGTGATAACCAAGCAGCTATTCACATTGCATCTAACTCAGTGTTCCATGAGAGAACAAAGCACATTGAGGTTGATTGTCACAAGGTGAGGCAGATGATGATACTTGGAGTGATTCTACCCTGCTATACACGAAGTGAGGATCAGTTGGCTGATGTGTTTACAAAGGCAGCTAGGCAAAAGACAATGGAGTCCATTCATATCAGATTGGGGCTCATTGATCTTTCGCCTAAGAGCTAGTTCATACACTCTCCTGATCATGTGATTTCTACTCTTTCCTCATTAAGGTTTTGTCCCAATGAGTTTTCTTTAATGAGGTTTTAATGAGGGAAATCTCATGGTCATTCCAAGCTTGACTTGTTTCACATGGTCAAGCTTGAGGGGGAGTGTTAAACTGAGCTGTGGAGAATAAATAAAAGTTACTGTGGTAAAAATAAGTTACTGTGGTAAAGAGAGGAAGAGGACTTACCACAGGTAACAATATCTTAGACACATGATCTGATGCACTGTTGAGGAGAAGAGGAAGCACCAACAGTGCCAGAGGAAGAAGGGAAGAGGCGCACACTGTTGGAAAGGAAGAAGCTGGAAGTATATTCCATTTAGATGCTAAATGAAACCCTTAAAACACACTGTTGTATCCACTTGTATCCATTTGTATATGTGCTGAGGCGCCTCCCTCTTATTCATTAATGAGAATTATTCAGTCTCTCTCTAATCTCTCTCTAGTCTCTCTCTTGTTCTTAATCTCTAATCTCTTAATCTCCATTTAATCACCAGATTATAATTAAAATACTCTCAGATTATAAAAATATCAATTCTAAACTGATTAATGAGTCAGGATAGAGCTTCTTGTATCCGGATTCATTCAGGTTTGATCAGAAACTTGAAGAAACTGCCATATCTACAAACAGGGTAAACTGGAATCATTTGGGTCCAAAGTGGGATAACTTCTTAATCCTAGCTCCTATTATATTGATTCAACTTCAGGGTGATTCTATACTGATTAATGAGTCAGGATAAAGCTTCATATATCGGATTCATTCAGGTTTGATCAGAAACTTGAAGAAACTGCCATATCTACAAACAGGGTAAACTGGAATCATTTGGGTCCAAAGTGGGATAACTTCTTAATCCTAGCTCCTATGATATTGATTCAACTTCAGGGTGATTCTAAACTGATTAGTGAGTCAGGATAAAGCTTCTTATATCCGGATTCATTCATGTTTGATCAGAAACTTGAAGAAACTGCCATATCTACAAACAGGGTAAACTGGAATCATTTGGGTCCAAAGTGGGATAACTTCTTAATCCTAGCTCCTATTATATTGATTCAACTTCAGGGTGATTCTATACTGATTAATGAGTCAGGATAAAGCTTTTTTTATCCGGATTCATTCAGGTTTGATCAGAAACTTGAAGAAACTGCCATATCTACAAACAGGGTAAACTGAAATCATTTGGGTCCAAAGTGGGATAACTTCTTAATCCTAGCTCCTATGATATTGATTCAACTTCAGGGTGATTCTAAACTGATTAATGAGTCAGGATAAATCTTCTTATATCCGGATTCATTCAGGTTTGATCAGAAACTTGAAGAAACTGCCATATCTACAAACAGGGTAAACTGGAATCATTTGGATCCAAAGTGGGATAACTTCTTAATCCTAGCTCCTATGATATTGATTCAACTTCAGGGTGATTCTAAACTTATTAATGAGTCAGGATAAAGTTTTTTATATCCGGATTCATTCATGTTTGATTAGAATCTTGAAGAAACTGCAATATCTACAAACAGGGTAAACTGGAATCATTTGGGTCCAAAGTGGGATAACTTCTTAATCCTAGCTCCTATGATATTGATTCAACTTCAGGGTGATTCTAAACTGATTAGTGAGTCAGGATAAAGCTTCTTATATCCGGATTCATTCATGTTTGATCAGAAACTTGAAGAAACTGCCATATCTACAAACCGGGTAAACTGGAATCACATGGGTCCAAAGTGGGATAACTTCTTAATCTTAGCTCCTATGATATTGATTCAACTTCAGGGTGATTCTAAACTGATTAATGAGTCAGGATAGAGCTTCTTATATCCGTATTCATTCAGGTTTGATCAGAAACTTGAAGAAACTGCCATATCTACAAACAGGGTAAACTGGAATCATTTGGATCCAAAGTGGGATAACTTCTTAATCCTAGCTCCTATTATATTGATTCAACTTCAGGGTGATTCTATACTGATTAATGAGTCAGGATAAAGCTTTTTATATCCGGATTCATTCAGGTTTGATCAGAAACTTGAAGAAACTGCCATATCTACAAACAGGGTAAACTGGAATCATTTGGGTCCAAACTGGGATAACTTCTTAATCCTAGCTCCTATGATATTGATTCAACTTCAGGGTGATTCCATACTGATTAATGAGTCAGGTTAAAGCTTCTTATATCCGGATTCATTCAGGTTTGATCAGAAACTTGAAGAAACTGCCATATCTACAAACAGGGTAAACTGGAATCATTTGGGTCCAAAATGGGATAACTTCTTAATCCTAGCTCCTATGATATTGATTCAACTTCAGGGTGATTCTATACTGATTAATGAGTCAGGATAGAGCTTCTTATATCCGGATTCATTCAGGTTTGATCAGAAACTTGAAGAAACTGCCATATCTACAAACAGGGTAAACTGGAATCATTTGGGTCCAAAGTGGGATAACTTCTTAATCCTAGCTCCTATGATAATGATTTAACTTCAGGGTGATTCTAAACTGATTAATGAGTCAGGATAGAGCTTCTTGTATCCGGATTCATTCAGGTTTGATCAGAAACTTGAAGAAATTGCCATATCTACAAACATGGTAAACTGGAATTGTTTGGGTCCAATGTGGAATAACTTCTTAATCCTAGCTCCTATGATATTGATTCAACTTCAGGGTGATTCTATACTGATTAATGAGTCAGGATAAATCTTCTTATATCCAGATTCATTCAGGTTTGATCAGAAGCTTGAAGAAACTGTCATATCTACAAACAGGGTAAACTGGAATCACTTGGGTCCAAAGTGGGATAACTTCTTAATCATAGGTCCTATGATATTGATTCAACTTCAGGGTGATTCTAAACTGATTAATAAATCATGATAGAGCTTCTTGTATCCGGATTCATTCAGGTTTGATCAGAAACTTGAAGAAACTGCCATATCTACAAACAGGGTAAACTGGAATCATTTGGGTCCAAAGTGGGATAACTTCTTAATCCTAGCTCCTATTATATTGATTCAACTTCAGGGTGATTCTATACTGATTAATGAGTCAGGATAAAGCTTCTTATATCCGGATTCATTCAGGTTTGATCAGAAACTTGAAGAAACTGCCATATCTACAAACAGGGTAAACTGGAATCATTTGGGTCCAAAGTGGGATAACTTCTTAATCCTAGCTCCTATGATATTGATTCAACTTCAGGGTGATTCTAAACTGATTAATGAGTCAGGATAGAGCTTCTTGTATCTGGATTCATTCAGGTTTGATCAGAAACTTGAAGAAACTGCCATATCTACAAACAGGGTAAACTGGAATCATTTGGGTCCAAACTGGGATAACTTCTTAATCCTAGCTCCTATGATATTGATTCAACTTCAGGGTGATTCTAAACTGATTAATGAGTCAGGATAAAGCTTCTTATATCCGGATACATTCAGGTTTGATCAGAAACTTGAAGAAACTGCCATCTCTACAAACAGGGTAAACTGGAATCATTTGGGTCCAAAGTGGGATAACTTCTTAATCCTAGCTCCTATTATATTGATTCAACTTCAGGGTGATTCTATACTGATTAATGAGTCAGGATAAAGCTTCTTATATCCGGATTCATTCAGGTTTAATTAGAAACTTGAAGAAACTGCCATCTCTACAAACAGGATAAACTGGAATCATTTGGGTCCAAAGTGGGATAACTTCTTAATCCTAGCTCCTATTATATTGATTCAACTTCAGGGTGATTCTAAACTGATTATTGAGTCAGGATAAAGCTTCTTATATCCGTATTCATTCATGTTTGATCAGAAACTTGAAGAAACTGCCATATATACAAACAGGGTAAACTGGAATCATTTGGGTCCTAAGTGGGATAACTTCTTAATCCTAGCTCCTATGATATTTATTCAACTTCAGGGTGATTCTAAACAGATTATTGTGTCAGGATAAAGCTTCTTATATCCGGATACATTCAGGTTTGATCAGAAGCTTGAAGAAATTGCCATATCTACAAACCGGGTAAACTGGAATCATTTGGGTCCAAAGTGGGATAACTTCTTAATCCTAGCTCCTATGATATTGATTCAACTTCAGGGTGATTCTAAACTGATTAATGAGTCAGGATAGAGCTTCTTGTATCCGGATTCATTCAGGTTTGATCAGAAACTTAAAGAAACTGCCATATCTACAAACAGGGTAAACTGGAATCATTTGGGTCCAAAGTGGGATAACTTCTTAATCCTAGCTCCTATTATATTGATTCAACTTCAGGGTGATTCTATACTGATTAATGAGTCAGGATAAAGCTTTTTATATCCGGATTCATTCAGGTTTGATCAGAAACTTGAAGAAACTGCCATATCTACAAACATGGTAAACTGGAATCATTTGGGTCCAAATTGGGATAACTTCTTAATCCTAGCTCCTATGATATTGATTCAACTTCAGGGTGATTCTAAACTGATTAATGAGTGAGGATAAAGCTTCTTATATCCGGATTCATTCTTGTTTGATCAGAAACTTGAAGAAACTGCCATATCTACAACCAGGGTAAACTGGAATCATTTGGGTCCAAAGTGGGATGACTTCTTAATCCTAGCTCCTATGATATTGATTCAACTTCAGGGTGATTCTAAACTGATTAATGAGTCAGGATAAATCTTCTTATATCCAGATTCATTCAGGTTTGATCAGAAGCTTGAAGAAACTGTCATATCTACAAACAGGGTAAACTGGAATCACTTGGGTCCAAAGTGGGATAACTTCTTAATCATAGGTCCTATGATATTGATTCAACTTCAGGGTGATTATAAACTGATTATGAGTCAGGATAAAGCTTCTTATATCCGGATTCATTCAGGTTTGATCAGAAGCTTGAAGAAATTGCCATATCTACAAACAGGGTAAACTGGAATCATTTGGGTCCAAAGTGGGATAACTTCTTAATCCTAGCTCCTATTATATTGATTCAACTTCAGGGTGATTCTAAACTGATTATTGAGTCAGGATAAAGCTTCTTATATCCGGATTTATTCATGTTTGATCAGAAACTTGAAGAAACTGCCATATATACAAACAGGGTAAACTGGAATCATTTGGGTCCTAAGTGGGATAACTTCTTAATCCTAGCTCCTATGATATTTATTCAACTTCAGGGTGATTCTAAACAGATTATTGTGTCAGGATAAAGCTTCTTATATCCGGATACATTCAGGTTTGATCAGAAGCTTGAAGAAATTGCCATATCTACAAACCAGGTAAACTGGAATCATTTGGGTCCAAAGTGGGATAACTTCTTAATCCTAGCTCCTATGATATTGATTCAACTTCAGGGTGATTCTACACTGATTAATGAGTCAGGATAGAGCTTCTTGTATCCGTATTCAATCAGGTTTGATCAGAAACTTAAAGAAACTGCCATATCTACAAACAGGGTAAACTGGAATCATTTGGGTCCAAAGTGGGATAACTTCTTAATCCTAGCTCCTATTATATTGATTCAACTTCAGGGTGATTCTATACTGATTAATGAGTCAGGATAAAGCTTCATATATCGGATTCATTCAGGTTTGATCAGAAACTTGAAGAAACTGCCATATCTACAAACAGGGTAAACTGGAATCATTTGGGTCCAAAGTGGGATAACTTTTTAATCCTAGCTCCTATGATATTGATTCAACCTCAGGGTGATTCTAAACTGATTAGTGAGTCAGGATAAAGCTTCTTATATCCGGATTCATTCATGTTTGATCAGAAACTTGAAGAAACTGCCATATATACAAACAGGGTAAACTGGAATCATTTGGGTCCAAAGTGGGATAACTTCTTAATCCTAGCTCCTATGATATTTATTCAACTTCAGGGTGATTCTAAACAGATTATTGTGTCAGGATAAAGCTTCTTATATCAGGATACATTCAGGTTTGATCAGAAGCTTGAAGAAATTGCCATATCTACAAACCGGGTAAACTGGAATCATTTGGGTCCAAAGTGGGATAACTTCTTAATCCTAGCTCCTATGATATTGATTCAACTTCAGGGTGATTCTAAACTGATTAATGAGTCAGGATAGAGCTTCTTGTATCCGGATTCATTCAGGTTTGATCAGAAACTTGAAGAAACTGCCATATCTACAAACAGAGTAAACTGGAATCATTTGGGTCCAAAGTGGGATAACTTCTTAATCCTAGCTCCTATTATATTTATTCAACTTCAGGGTGATTCTATACTGATTAATGAGTTAGGATAAAGCTTCTTATATCCGGATTCATTCAGGTTTGATCAGAAACTTTAAGAAACTGCCATATCTACAAACAGGGTAAACTGGAATCATTTGGGTCCAAAGTGGGATAACTTCTTAATCCTAGCTCTTATGATATTGATTCAACTTCAGGGTGATTCTAAACTGATTAATGAGTCAGGATAGAGCTTCTTGTATCCGGATTCATTCAGGTTTGGTCAGAAACTTGAAGAAACTGCCATATCTACAAACAGGGTAAACTGGAATCATTTGGGTCCAAAGTGGGATAACTTCTTAATCCTAGCTCCTATGATATTGATTCAACTTCAGGGTGATTCTAAACTGATTAATGAGTCAAGATAAAGCTTCTTATATCCGGATACATTCAGGTTTGATCAGAAACTTGAAGAAACTGCCATCTCTACAAACAGGGTAAACTGGAATCATTTGGGTCCAAAGTGGGATAACTTCTTAATCCTAGCTCCTATTATATTGATTCAACTTCAGGGTGATTCTATACTGATTAATGAGTCAGGATAAAGCTTCTTATATCCGGATTCATTCAGGTTTGATTAGAAACTTGAAGAAACTGTCATCTCTACAAACAGGGTAAACTGGAATCATTTGGGTCCAAAGTGGGATAACTTCTTAATCCTAGCTCCTATTATATTGATTCAACTTCAGGGTGATTCTAAACTGATTATTGAGTCAGGATAAAGCTTCTTATATCCGGATTCATTCATGTTGATCAGAAACTTGAAGAAACTGCCATATATACAAACAGGGTAAACTGGAATCATTTGGGTCCAAAGTGGGATAACTTCTTAATCCTAGCTCCTATGATATTTAATCAACTTCAGGGTAATTCTAAACAGATTATTGTGTCAGGATAAAGCTTCTTGTATCCGGATACATTCAGGTTTGATCAGAAGCTTGAAGAAATTGCCATATCTACAAACCGGTTAAACTGGAATCATTTGGGTCCAAAGTGGGATAACTTCTTAATCCTAGCTCCTATGATATTGATTCAACTTCAGGGTGATTCTAAACTGATTAATGAGTCAGGATAGAGCTTCTTGTATCCGGATTCATTCGGGTTTGATCAGAAACTTGAAGAAACTGCCATATCTACAAACAGGGTAAACTGGAATCATTTGGGTCCAAAGTGGGATAACTTCTTAATCCTAGCTCCTATTATATTGATTCAACTTCAGGGTGATTCTATACTGATTAATGAGTCAGGATAAAGCTTCATATATCGGATTCATTCAGGTTTGATCAGAAACTTGAAGAAACTGCCATATCTACAAACAGGGTAAATTGGAATCATTTGGGTCCAAAGTGGGATAACTTCTTAATCCTAGCTCCTATGATATTGATTCAACTTCAGGGTGATTCTAAACTGATTAGTGAGTAAGGATAAAGCTTCTTATATCCGGATTCATTCATGTTTGATCAGAAACTTGAAGAAACTGCCATATATACAAACAGGGTAAGCTGGAATCATTTGGGTCCAAAGTGGGATAACTTCTTAATCCTAGCTCCTATGATATTTATTAAAACTTCAGGGTGATTCTAAACAGATTATTGTGTCAGGATAAAGCTTCTTATATCCGGATACATTCAGGTTTGATCAGAAGCTTGAAGAAATTGCCATATCTACAAACCGGGTAAACTGGAATCATTTGGGTCCAAAGTGGGATAACTTCTTAATCCAAGCTCCTATGATATTGATTCAACTTCAGGGTGATTCTAAACTGATTAATGAGTCAGGATAGAGCTTCTTGTATCCGGATTCATTCAGGTTTGATCAGAAACTTGAAGAAACTGCCATATCTACAAACAGGGTAAACTGGAATCATTTGGGTCCAAAGTGGGATAACTTCTTAATCCTAGCTCCTATTATATTGATTCAACTTCAGGGTGATTCTATACTGATTAATGAGTCAGGATAGCGCTTCATATATCCGGATTCATTCAGGTTTGATCAGAAACTTGAAGAAACTGCCATATCTACAAACAGGGTAAACTGGAATCATTTGGGTCCAAAGTGGGATAACTTCTTAATCCTAGCTCCTATGATATTGATTCAACTTCAGGGTGATTCTAAACTGATTAGTGAGTCAGGATAAATCTTCTTATATCCGGATTCATTCATGTTTGATCAGAAACTTGAAGAAACTGCCATATCTACAAACAGGGTAAACTGGAATCATTTGGGTCCAAAGTGGGATAACTTCTTAATCCTAGCTCCTATTATATTGATTCAACTTCAGGGTGATTCTATACTGATTAATGAGTCAGGATAAAGCTTTTTTTTATCCGGATTCATTCAGGTTTGATCAGAAACTTGAAGAAACTGCCATATCTACAAACAGGGTAAACTGGAATCATTTGGGTCCAAAGTGGGATAACTTCTTAATCCTAGCTCCTATGATATTGATTCAACTTCAGGGTGATTCTAAACTGATTAATGAGTCAGGATAAATCTTCTTATATCCGGATTCATTCAGGTTTGATCAGAAACTTGAAGAAACTGCCATATCTGAGAGTTTTAATGATTTAATGTGAGAATTAAGAAGAGATTAAGAGATTGTGAGATGAGTTTAATAAGTAACCGAGAGAGACAAAGAGAATAGAAGGAGTTTCTTATTCCTTACTTGATTTAGTTCATGGACACATTACATATATAGAGAATACATCAGAGAGCAAAATAATAAACAAAGAATGTCGACACAAGAGACAGTATGGCTCGGACAGGCGAGTGAAAGTGACAGCACCTCTTTCTCACATGTGATCTCTCTTCAAGGTCAACTTAGCCCCAACGGCTCTCTCCCTCCTTGCCGACATCAATAATGTTTAAATAATCTCTTCTCTTGATTATGAGACAAGAGACGAAGATAGCTTGCTCCTGAAGTCACCAATGGCGCCTTAATTCAAATCTTGTACGGATGAACCCAAACCTCTTTACATGTTGTCCGAGTTATCTCCTTGTATTCTTTACATCAGAATGTGCCTTTTATTCTTCATGTCAACACTCCCCCTCAAGCTTGACCATGTGAAACAAGTCAAGCTTGGAAGCCATGAAGCAATCCCTCATTAAAACCTTAGCTAGGTAAAACCCAACGGGAGAAAACCCAAGCCAAGGAAAAAGAGTAGATCACTTCATGGAGGAGATTCTAGTGACATGAGAGATCTATGAGTCCAAGTTTAGGATGTATGAACTCACAGACCTTACTGCTGGCTGCCTTTGTGAAGATGTCAGCTAGTTGATCTTCACTTCTAGTGTAGCATGGAAGAATCAATTGTTGCTCCACAGCTTGCCTTACTTTGTGACAATCCACCTCTATGTGTTTAGTTCTTTCATGGAACACAGAGTGGGAAGCAATGTGTATGGCAGCTTGGTTATCACAGTGCATGGTCATAGGCGTGGTGATCTCTATACCAACGTCCCTTAGCAGTCCCTTGATCCATATGAGTTCACTGGTTAGCATTCTCATAGATCTATACTCAGCTTCAGCACTTGAGCAAGAGACCACCTTTTGCTTCTTGCTCTTCCATGTAACTAGATTTCCTCCTATGAATGTGCAATAACCAGTAGTTGATCTCCTATCAACTCTATCTCCTGCCCAATCAGCATCACAATATCCAACAACTTCAGTGCTCTTGTTACAAGCCATCCACACACCCTGACCCGGAGCTTCTCTCAAGTATCTCAAGATTCTCTCAACCATGTGCCAGTGGTGTATCTTTGGGGCTTGCATCTGCTGGCTTACTTGGTTTACTGCAACGCATAGGTCTGGTCGAGTGATGGTGAGATAAATCAACTTCCCAACCATTCTTCTATACTTCTTGACATCTTGGAATGGAGTATCTTCATACTCCCCCTCTCGTAATACTTTGTAGCCCTCTTCAAGTGGTGTCTTGGCTTGTCTCCCTCCAAGATCTCCTGCCTCCTTTAGGATATCCAAGGTATATTTTCTTTGAGAGAGAAATAACCCTTCCTTTGATCTACAAATCTCAATGCCAAGGAAGTACTTTAGCTCTCCTAGATCTTTGATGTCGAATGCAGCCTTGAGAAATATCTTGGTTGAGGTGATTCCCTCCTTATCACTGCCTGTGATGATGATATCATCCACGTATACTAGTATCACCACTATCCCTTGCTTGCTGGTAAGGGTAAACAATGTGTGATCTGCTTGAGACTTCACAAAGCCTCTTCCATTCAGTGTAGTGCTTAGCTTGTGATACCAAGCTCTTGGAGATTGCTTTAGCCCATATATTGCCTTCCTGAGTCTAAGAACATTTCCTGGCTTTACCATATCTTCCATACCAGGAGGTGGCCTCATATACACTTCATCTTCTAGTTCTCCTTGCAAGAAGGCATTCTTCACATCCATTTGCCAAAGATCCCACTCTAAGTTTACTGCCAATGAGAGTAGGATTCTGATGGTATGAAGCTTTGCCACAGGAGCAAATGTGTCTAGATAGTCTTCACCATATACTTGTGTGTATCCTCTAGCCACCAATCTGGTCTTTTTCCTCTCTGGCTTTCCATTAGCCAGATACTTGATGGTGTGGATGAGTCTACTTGTTACGGCTTTCTTCCCCTTTGGAAGTTCAGTCTCATACCAAGTGTTGTTCTTCTCCATAGCTCCCATCTCATCCTTTACTGATTGTCTCCACTCATCATCCTCCATAGCGTCTAAGTACGTTCTTGGTATCCACTCTTGATCCAAGGAACTTACAAACGCTTGATGATCCTCTGGATAACATGCTAAAGAGCACACGGCACTGGTCGGATGAGCTACTGCTGTTGCATTGAAATAGACTCTAGTGTTGCTCCAGTTTGATGCTGGTTTCCTTTCCCTAGTACTTCTCCTTAGTACTGGCGGTGCATCTTCATTCTGGTCTTCCTCTTCTTCATCTACAGCCTGGCTTTGATCCACCAGTGTATCATCCACAGATTGTTGCTCCTCTTGATCATGAACAACATCTTCTGGTACTGATTCTCGTTCACTTCCCCCCTCAGGATCCAGAGGAGTAGTATTGGGGATCTCAGCTTCATCTGTAGTTGGGACGGCTGGGTTAGGCAAATCACTGTCTTCCGGGTCATGTCTTGGTAGTTCGGAGGCAGTATCTGGTCTTCTTATAGGTACACTGACTCCAAGTCTCTGCATAACCCTCCGGAGGTTCTCAGCTCGATCTGATGCGGATTGTGACAGGTTTTCTAGCTCATTCCAGTCCTTGTTGTTGTAGTATCCTCTTGTTTCTACAAACTTGACATCTCGTGAGACAAGGACTCTCCTAGTCCCTGGTTCATAACACTTGTAACCTTTCTGGTGAGGTGAGTAGCCGATGAACATTGCTTTTATACTTTTAGCCTCTAGCTTGTTCCTTAGTTCTCCTGGTATCAAGACAAAACAAATACACCCAAACACACGCATATGATCAATGGATGGTTTTTGTTTATTTAGTACCTCAAATGGTGATTGATCCTGGAGAACTCTTGTGGGAATCCGGTTGATTAAGTAACATGCAGTTAAGACTGCATCTCCCCAAAACTTCTTTGGGACACTTGTGTGAAACATCATGCTCCTGGTAACTTCCATGAGATGCCTATTCTTTCTCTCAGCTACGCCATTTTGTTGTGGGGTGTATGGGCAGCTTGTTTGATGAATCACGCCATGCTTTGCTAGATGAGCTTTGAATGCATTGCTTGTATATTCTCCTCCATTATCTGATCTCAAAATTTTAATCTTGGCATTGTAATGGTTAGAGATATATGTTTGAAAATTTATGAATGCATCTAATACTCTATCCTTTGATTGTAATAGAGTGATCCAAGTATATTTTGATTTTTCATCTATGAATGTCACAAAATACTTATGATGCTCTCTAGAAAGACATGGTGCAGTCCATACATCAGAGTGAATTAAATCAAAGCAGTGTTCATAGATTGTACTAGATTTAGGAAAGACACTTTTACAATGCTTTCCTAGAATACAAGCTTCACAATCTTTTTGAAAGGAAATACTAGGCAGCATGATGTTCAAAGCACGAGAATGAGGATGACCTAATCTAGCATGCCACATTACATCTTTAGGTAAATTAAAACTTGAATTGAAAGCAATAGATAAATCGGATGCAAGCTTAGTGTCCTCTAGCAAGTATAAGTTTCCCTTGCCAACACCTTTGCCAAGCAACCTACAAGATTCAATATCCTGAAAATAGACATCATCAGGGGTGAATATAACATTGCAATTCAAGTCATTTGTTACTCTCTTAACAGATAACAAATTTGAAGTAAAGCTAGGCATATAAAAAGCTTTAGAATTTTTTTCAAATAACTTAAGATCTCCATGCCTTTAATTGGAACCTTGTTACCATCAGCTACAATAACATTTCCTAAGGCAGGAGTCAAATTTTTAATCAGGCTAAGATCACTAATCATGTGATGGCTAGCCCCGGAGTCAATAACCAAAGGTTTTATCATTTTTGAATTTTCTAAGGTTATACCATTAGCCGAAGCATGAAGTGAGAGACCAAGAGTGTTACCAGAGTTGTCCCTGAGGGCCTTGATGAGAGCTTCAAGGTCTGAACGTTTGATACTCTCATCTTGGTAGTTTCTCATTGGCGCTTGGATGTTGGTTGCCATTGCCTTGAGATCACTCGTCCCGGGTCCATTGCGGTTGGATGATTCACCCATATCACCCGAGAAGTTAGCTCTTGCCTCATTGGGGTTGGTTCTGAACTTCATGGGTTTGAGATGAGGGTGGAGGAGCCAGCATTTGTCCTTCCCATGGCCCTTCTTCTTGCAATGATCACAGATCCAAAGTTTGTTATCCTCCGGTTTGAAATTGCTCTTGTTAGCACTTCCCTCCACTTGATTCACTTGATTTGCTAGAACCAGCTCGCCCTTGCCTCCAAATAGCCCCACTGATCCTACTTCCTTTTGAATCTGAGCACAGACTTCTTCAAGAGTTGGTAGTTTCTCAGCCCTGAGTAGATGCTTAATGAGGTCGTTGTAACCTGGGTGAAGAGTGAGAAGAAGCGCAAAGATCTTATCTTGTTCTCTAGGCTCGTTGAGAACAATGGGATCCAATGTGCCTGGTCTCAGCATTTCCAGCTCGGCCCATAGAGCTCTAAACTTCCCAAAGTGTTGATAGAAGTCCATGCTTTCTTGGTGAAGAGAGTTGATGGCTTTCTTGATCTCAAACACCCGGCTAAGGTTGGTGATGTTGCCAAACACTTTCTCTAAAGTGTTCCACAACTCTTTGGAGCTCTCACAGTAGGAGTAAGCTTCCAAGATAGATGGTTCAAGACTGTTTTGGATGATTGATAACACCATGAGATCCTCCTGATCCCATTTATCATCCGCAGCCACCACCATTGAAACGCCACCTTCATCTTGAATGGTCTTAGTTGGAGCTTCCCCGGACACATGGTTCCATAAGCTCCGACCTCCAAGAGCTGTCTTGGCCAGTCTTGACCACAGCAGGTATTTAGCACCAGTTAGGTTTACTGGAATAGAGATTTTAGAAGATTTTTTCATTTTTGGCAAATTCTGGAACTGAAAATGAAGAACAGCTCAAGAACACAAGAATTTTTTGCCAAAAATAGAACTTAAGAACAGAGATTTAGCGGAAGTAATAGAAAGAAAATAAGAGATTTAGGTCTCAAGAGCAAAATGCTCTGATACCATGAGAGTTTTAATGATTTAATGTGAGAATTAAGAAGAGATTAAGAGATTGAGATGAGTTTAATAAGTAACCGAGAGAGACAAAGAGAATAGAAGGAGTTTCTTATTCC
>JABCMI010000321.1:0-43741 GCA_026261945.1 Hirschfeldia incana
CAACGTGTCATGGATTTTCTTCTTGTAGGTCCTAAGAGCATGTTTATTGCTAAAACCCTTAAGTGTTGCTTAAGTGGGCCATAATGAATTTTCAACTATTAAAATTAAGATAAGCAATTTCTTAAGAGACACCTAATTTTAGTCCTACATTGGTAGTTTCTTAAAGGTTTTTAAAAAACTACAAGATAGTGTGACCACAAAACTACACGATAGTGCTACCACAAGAATACAAAGACCTGACCACAAAACTACAAGACCTGATTATGTAAACCATCGAAGCCCTCTTTGTCTAAACCATCAAACTAAAAATCAATGCTGGAAAAGCATCAAAGGCAGTCTTATACGTCTATACATTGTAAGTGATCTAAATGATCTAACAGAAGCATGAGCTGATACTTAAAGCTAAAGTAGTCATACGTTCATCAATTAACGAACAACTATCTCATTTCAATTCAAGCAACAATATAACTATAAACTGAGGAGAAAGCTTACAAGATGAAACTTGGAAGGGGATGCAACAAGCCACCAATTTCTATGACGGCAAGAGATAAACCAAAGCTCTACACCCATACCCTGAATGCACATATCCAGATATCATAGCATTCCAAGTTATCAGACTAGTATCAGCCACTGAACCAAACACTCTCTCAGCTTCACTAATCCCTCCACATTTCGAGTACATATCAACCAACGAGTTCCCCACCTCAACCATCGTTTCAAACCCCATCTTCAGACAAAACCCATGTATCTGCAACCAAAAGATTGCATACTAGTCAATATTCAAAAGAGTTCCAATCCTAACACTATTGAGTTAAATCACCTGACTGGCGAATCCTGATGGCCATAAGGAGATTCAGCCATGTCTTGAGAAACGGTATGATCTCGGCGGAGCTTCCTTTCGCCGTCAGCACCAAGACGTCCTTGGTGTCTCGAAGGATAATGTAGTTGAACAAGATGCAAAAGAACATCAGCTCAAGAGGGAGAATATTTCAGAGTCGTGACCTCCACACCAAAGATGTTCGGCGGCGTCACCGCCATGTCCTCCGAGTCTCTTGCGGCGGCGGCCTCCGCCTTGCAGATGAAACCTCTGTTTCTCTTTTCCTTGTGGGAAATCGAAATCTTAAGTGGGTTTTGGCTGAAAGAATTGAACTTTGGTGTGCCCATTGGAGGAAATCGACAAGGGAGGTAGGTTTGTGGTGGCTCCTCTGGGTTTGGTGGGTAAAGAGGGGATTCCCCTGGGTTGAATCAGACCTTCCATCTCTCTATCTCTGCACCGATCCAACACCGATTCAGAATTGAGAAGAAAGCAGTGAACTTGACGGCGTTGAACTAGGTGACGCGTGTCCAACAAATGCGTCGCTTGTATTGTCGCTTGTATCGCTTAATTTTGCGACGTTGGTTAAGATAATTCTTATTTTTCTTTTTCTTTTAATTCTAATAATGCACTAAGCGCCTCCTAAGCAACAGCGATAAACATGCTCTAAGACCATCCCCAACAGTGGTTTTAACTCAATCCTTAGATATTAATTCTTAACTATTATAAAAAAAAATAATAATATTTACCAGACATAAACTAAGAATGAGTCCTTAGTTAAGGATTAAAATGTGTTGATCCTTGTTGACGTGGCATCCTCCTTCCACCACCACCAGACCTCAAATCTCTGATCGTTGTTTTCTTTGTTTTTTTGTTCGGTAAGTTGATCTTCTTCCCATTAGAGTGTTACTTCTTCTTAGGTATAATTTGACTTTTTGTTTTCTTCTCCCATCTCGCCTGGTTGTTCTAGGTCTTCGCATTTGGTTTTGAATTTGATTTTCTGATGTTTTCCATTTTGATTATGATGAAGTTTTGAATCGATTGAATGCAATTTGATTATCTTAAAAGTGCTCTTTCATCACCAATCATGGTCGGAATGATTATTATAATATGTTTTTAATCACAGAGGGTGAATATCGTGTGTTCAATGGTTCTGAGTCAAGAAGGGAAACAGAAGAAATTGCACAACTTCTGGGTAATTCTACAGGTCAGCTTTAGTATTAGGCCTTAATATTGTGTAATTAGATTCAAGACATGGGTTTCTGTCTTTTTGAGTCCTTATAAGATTTAAAGGTTTTTTTTTGTTTTGGCCATAGGCTTAGTTGTTGTGGATTTTGTAAACTCAGAGATATTGGGCCAGGTCCATGAAGAGTTGAAGTATTGCGTTACACATGCAGAGTGATGAGTCACGCTTAGTCGAGAGTTACTGGAATGGTGACATGGCGATGTAATCGAGACTAAGAGATATATTTGGAAGATTTGTAGTTATCCAAAGATCTAGGGAACTAGAATATCGGATAGAGTATAAAACCTGACTACAGGTTGTAGGTTTAGGGTGTGCGTTTTAATTGTGAGAAAAGCTTGAGCAAGAGGGTGTTCTTGTCAAGTTACATTGAGTCGAGTTCAGGGTGTTGAACGTCGAGCTCCTGTGTTCTAGAAGTTTAGAAACTGGTCCGTCTCTAGTCGGGTGTGACTGAGAGTAATCCGGATTAAGCAGATCTAAGAGATTGTTTAAAGAGTTTCTAATATACAAGAAAGAGTATTCTTGGATTTGAGTGTTGTTCCTTTTGTTGGTTGTCTCTGAACTTTCATTTGGTATCAGAGCGGGAAACCTCTGTGGTACCAACTACCACTAACAGGTTGAGGTCCTGCGGATTTCATGGACAACATGAAGGAACTAATAACGCTTCAGAAGCCCATCATGCTGGATGGAGGAAATTTTGGACACTGGAAAGCTAGAATGCGACATGTAATCAGAGGAATTGATGAAGATGCATGGACTGCAGTTGAAGATGGCTGGTCTCCACCTACGGTGATCATGGATGATAAGACAACAGGTCCCAAACCCAAGGATCAATGGACAGATTCAGAGAAAGCAGCTTCTAAGTTTAACTCTAAAGCTCTGACAGTCATCTTCTCAGCTGTTGACTTGGAACAATTCAAAATCATACAAGCGTGTGAATCAGCTAAGGAAGCATGGGATACTTTGATAAATCATTTTGAAGGTAACACAAGCGTGCGTCGAACTAGGATCGACCATCTAGCATCGAGGTTTGAGAACTTACGTATGGGTGATGATGAACCAATCGATGGGTTTATCTCCAAACTTAGTGAGATAGCTAATGAATCCTCAGTTCTGGGAAAGAAGTACGAAGAGAAAGATCTGGTGAAGAAGCTACTAAGATGTCTGCCCCCAAGATTTGAAGCTTACAAGGCAGTGCTCAACATTGCAATTGACACTGATGAGATGAAATTTGATCAACTGTCTGGAATACTGAAGGTACATGAATTGGAAAGAACAGATCGTCAGTCTACATCTCAGAAAAGCTTAGCGTTCACTGCAGACTCCAAGGAGAATGATAGGATGACGAAGATTGAAGAGAATCTAGGGTTGGTGGCAAGAAACTTTAACAAATTCATGAAACGTGTTGAGAAGGGTGGAAATAGGAATAACAGCCGATTTCAGAGGTCCGACTCTGATCGTGGTAACTCCCAGAGTTCAAGAATGGACTCATCAAAGAAGAGGAAAGAACTTCAATGTCATGAATGTGAGGGTTTTGGTCACTTTCGCAATGAGTGTCCGCTGACAAAACGAAAAGAGCTAAAGTGTATAGAGTGCAAAGGGTACGGTCACACTCGCAGTGAATGTCCAAGCACACTGAAGAAAGATAAATCACTGGTGTGTTTCAGTGACACAGAGTCAGAGAGCGACAGTGAGAATGAAGAATTACATCTAAACTTCATGGCATTAATTGGACAAGAGGAAACTTCAAGCATACCTGTTGGAGCTAAGGAAATACAGAATGAGGAAGAAGATGATGATCTCAACCAGGATCTTGAAGCAGAGTACAAAGTTCTATTCGAACAATTCACTCAACTCAGTCATGAGAATCTTCAGTTATTGAAAGATAGAGCGATGCTTAAAGCTCAAGTAAATATACTTGAGTTGGAACAACCTGAGGCACATTCACTCACACAGGTCAATCCAAAGGAGACAGATTCTGAGATCTTGATGATGAGGAAAGCCTTAAGTGATCAGGAGCATCTAAACAAGGAATCTGAGCTGAAATTCAAACAACTGAGCGATCTATTTGTTCATGAACGTGATAAGTGCAGATTACTGGAAAAACAGCTTACTGAAAATCATAAGAAAATCAGAATGCTGTCTACTGGCACCAAGACATTGGATCATCTTCTCACTGTCGGTCAGTCTCCAAGTAACAACAGAGGATTGGGCTTTACTGGCTCAACATCAAAGCTGAGTGAAGAGGGACGTCAGGTCATATTTGTCAAAGAAGCACCAAAGGATGAGGCGACAAAAAATCACACACCACCACAGTCAGGGCGGATCATCAACCAGAATAATGGAGAAAATCGAATCCGTATGAGGAGACGTGGTAATGGATGTCACTTTTGTGGAAAGCGTGGACATCATGTGAGATTCTGTTTCTTTCGTAGACATCAGTACGAGCGGGCCTGGAGACTAAACTTGTGTTTCATTGAACCATCTCTGTGGGGACATGTGTGGATAGCAAAACGAGATCTCTATCCAAACTATGGAGAACGAGTTCAGAAGAAGTTACACAACGATACTACTGAGTCACACAGTGATCAAATGAAAACACCTCAAGAACAAGAATTGAACGAGGTATGCAACTTTGCACTCACACGACCTGATAACAACCAGATCTGCAACGTTGCCTACACAAGTACTGACGGGAGTACCCAAGCTGACTCACCATGGTATTTTGATAGTGGGTGTTCTAAACATATGACGGGAACTTATGAGCATCTTGAGAAACTTCAACCAATTAAAGGTGGAAAAGTCACATTTGGAGATGGTGGACATGGAAAGATCCGAGGAGTAGGGAACACTGAAGGAGCAGACCTGCCACGTCTCATAAACGTGTATTACGTAGATGGACTTAAAGCTAATTTGATTAGTGTGAGTCAACTCTGTGACGAGGGACTTGAAGTTATATTCAACAGCAAAGAGTGTAGAGCTGTTGACTCAAGTGGTGTTATTATTCTGTGTGGAGTACGAACAGGAAATAACTGCTATATGTGGAAACCCACAACCGTGTGCTGTTCTGCTACAACGTCAAAAATCGATCTATGGCATAAGAAGTTAGGTCACATGAACACCCATGGTCTGTCTCGATTAGTGAATGCAGAAGTAGTCAGAGGAGTTCCTGAGTTAGAACCCAGTACCAACACAGTGTGTGGAGCATGCTGCCAAGGAAAGCAAGTCAAAGTTCAACACAAGCAGATAACTGAGATTAGATCCACCAAGATCCTAGAATTGGTACACATGGATCTTATGGGTCCAATAACTCCAGACAGTATTGCTGGAAAGAAATATATACTTGTGCTAGTTGATGACTTTTCAAGATACACCTGGGTGGACTTTCTTAAACAGAAATCAGATGCAATCGAGAGCTTCAGGATATTGGCACTACAACTCAAACAGGAAAGAGGTGGCATAATTCAAATCAGAAGTGATCATGGTGGTGAGTTTCAAAATGAGCAGTTCGACAATTTCTGTCAAAGTCAAGGAATTCGACATCAATATGCTGCCCCAAGAACTCCTCAGCAGAATGGTATTGTGGAAAGAAAGAATCGTACACTACAAGAGATGGCTAGGGCCATGCTTCATGGATACTCAGTTCCATCTGGCTTTTGGGCTGAGGCTATCAACACTGCTTGCTATGTGATCAATCGAGTATACGTCAAACCGAAAACCAAGACCACACCCTACGAAATACTCAAAGGGAAAACTCCAAACCTGAGCCACATGCATGTTTTTGGATGTCTATGTTACATACTTAATGACAAGGATCACTTGAGTAAGTTTGATGCCAGAAGTGATGTAGGTATGTTTCTGGGGTACTCTACTAATAGCTCAGCATATAGAGTCTTCAACAAACGTACTAAATTCATCGGAGACAGAGTAAACGTGGTGTTTGATGATGAGGTAGGATTCTATCAGGCGAGTGTGACACAGTCAATTGAAAGTGTAACACCAGAAAGACCCACACTCACTACAGCAGAAATCAAAGATGAACCTGAAGTTGAGGATGAAGATGATTCAGAGGATGTGAAGGTGGATCTGGATCGTGGGAGAGTTCACAAAGATCACTCAGTCAAAGATGTAATTGGTGGAGTCTTTGATGAACGAGTGACAAGGAAGAAACAGATTAACTTCAAAGAGATGGTGAAGCTCGCATGCTTCATGGTGAAAATGAATGAGGTAGAATGCTTTGTTTCTCAGATAGAACCTAAGACACTTCAAGAGGCCTTGGAAGATGAATATTGGACTGACTCGATGCACCAAGAACTTGAGCAGTTTGATCGGCTGGATGTGTGGTCACTAGTTCCACGACCAGATGGTGTGAATGTTATTGGGACTAAGTGGATCCACAAAAATAAGACAGATGAAGAAGGAAACGTGATGCGTAACAAATCAAGACTTGTCGGACAGGGATATTCTCAAGTTGAGGGAGTGGACTTCGATGAGACATTTGCACCAGTGGCTCGTCTCGAGTCCATTAGACTGTTGATTGGAATGGCATGTGGTCTGCGAATTAAACTCTATCAGATGGATGTGAAGAGTGCATTTCTTAATGGAATTCTCCAAGAAGAAGTCTATGTTGAACAACCCAAGGGGTTTGAGGACCCACACTTCCCTGACTATGTATACAAACTCAAGAAAGCTTTGTATGGATTGAAACAAGCTCCACGAGCATGGTATGAAAGACTGACTGAGTTTCTCATTAAGGCAGGGTTTCTGAGAGGAGGAGTAGACAAGACACTCTTCATTGGAGAAAGTGGAAGTGACATTATAATCATTCAAGTGTACGTGGATGATATCATTTTTGGTAGCACATCACAAGCCATGGTAGATGAATTTGTTCAGACTATGACAAGAGAATTTGAGATGAGCATGGTTGGTGAGCTCAGTTACTTCTTAGGACTACAAGTCAAGCAGATGTCGGATGGGATCACAATCTCTCAAAGCACATATGCAAAGAACCTTGTCAAGAGGTTTGGAATGGAGACAAGTAAAGTGGCCACCACTCCCATGAGTACAACAACAAAATTATCACGTGATGAACATGGAAAACCGGTGGATGAGAAGCTTTATAGAGCAATGATAGGAAGTCTTCTATACCTTACAGCCAGTCGACCGGATCTATGCCTAAGTGTTGGCATCTGTGCACGGTACCAAGCTCGCCCCATGGAGTCCCACATGAATGCAGTAAAACGTATCATTAAATATGTGAAAGGTACCCTGAACTTTGGTCTTCATTACACGTTTGAAACTAACATGAATCTTGCAGGATTCTGTGATGCGGATTGGGCAGGTTGCTTAGATGATCGCCACAGCACTTCAGGTGGTTGTTTCTTTCTCGGAAACAATCTTGTAGCATGGCACAGTAAGAAGCAAAACTGTGTCTCACTATCTACTGCTGAAGCTGAATATATTGCCCTAGGGAGCTGTTGTACACAGTTGCTCTGGATGAGACAGATGTTAGTTGATTATGGTATCATTTCTGACCCTATGCTTGTTCATTGTGACAATATGAGTGCCATCAATTTAACCAAGAATCCAGTGCAGCACTCACGCACCAAGCATGTAGACATCAGACATCACTTTGTGAGAGAGTTGGTTGAGATGAAAATAGTCACTCTAGAACATGTGTCCACGGAGAAACAACTAGCTGACCTTTTCACTAAACCATTGGACTTCAATACCTTCCTGGGGCTTCGTAAAGCCTTAGGGATCATTAATCTTTAAATAACGCATGTTCAGGAGAAGAGGGATGATGAATACAGAGGTCCTCAACGTTGCTCATATCACTGCACCTAAAACCTTGTATCAACAAGTTCAGTCTTACAAGTCTTCTCGTCGAAAGTCTGTCAATATATCTTCATCTGGTTCAAATTAGGAAAGGCAATCACCTTGGACAGGGATGCTGCAACATTTTTCGTCTAAGTCTGTGATCAATGTCTGGATTGAATGAGGAAACACGGCAGAGGGTGAGTGATAAGGAAATTAGGAGAAGTGATTTGTGTATACAGTTCATGTTATCAAAATATATTCACACAGTTACTATTAAGGCCTAGGAAGAAGGATACTCAACTTTGGAGGCAGGTGATACAACAGTTGCTCTCTAATATTGATCACTGTCCAGACTAGGCAGAGACAGTGTCAACTCTTTCAGGCGACTTACGGCTTAGATATGTGTACTTCCACATATCTCTGACTGTGAGTTTGTCTATTGCACTAGAGTTGACTATCACTCTCTGATTGGATGATAAAACAAAGTTAATGTTACACCTGTTGTGTTGAAGAGACAGGATCATAAGATACCTAATCCGTGTTTCCAGACTGTACAGATGGAGGATGAGATTGAACTTAAGACTGTGAGGACTGTAAGGATGAATCTCTTGTGTGAATGCTACTCGGCTGAGAAAGCAGCAGTTGGGAGTTGGTACATTGATTTCAATTCGTTTCTTTTGTGATGAGCTCGGTGAGGAATTCTGATTCATAATTCATCTTCTCTGGACTAATGAACTTTGTAAATAAATCAATAACATGTTCTCTGCGTTCTCCGTGACACATGGTCAAGATGTAGACTTGAATCCCCTTCTGTCTTGCGTCTATAAGTGATGTTGAAGCTCACTTGGGTAAAATCGAGTGTGTCTCACAAAATAGATTGTTGGACCTGTTTTTTTTTTACGGTATTCTTTTTCACTCTTTGGGCTTTCGTTTTTTTTTTTTTTTGTGTCAACTAATGGGCCATGAGCCTGTCCTTGTTTAGCAATGTTGAGATTTTCAGATCTACTTAAGTGCTCAGAAACACGGACCTCGTTAGCATCGACGATCAATCAAGTTCTCTCAAACATGCAGCCACAAAGGAGGAGTGCTAGACTGAATCGTCTCGTACCAGATCCCCCCAAGTCACCGGTCCAAGGCGCTTCCTCCAGCACATCGAACAAGTCCTCTCACAAACGCATGCGCCATCGCTCGGATTATGCACCTCCACCACCACCATTGGAGCCTGAGATAGAATCCCTCTCGGAATCAGACTCAGAGGAAGACGATCCACAAGCCAAAGCTGGAGTTCCTCCAAACGAATCCAAGGATCGAAGGTTTGAAGAGAGCCGGAGCATGTATCGAACCAAAGCACAGTTCTACCCGGAGTTAGTTCATCCAACGAAGAGGCCCATGTCAACCAGGTTCTTCACTATGGGTGCAATCGAACGCATACAGGGTCTTCGTCGGAGGAAGTTTGTTGATCAACAACGTCTGTCACCTTTTGATGCGAAGCTGTCTGATGTAACTAGAGTCGTGTCTGAAGCCGGTCTTCTTCATACTCTGACTGATGTTGACGGGTACATTCCTGCCCTAGTAAAGGAATTTCTTGCTAATCTCTTGGATGCAGAGGAACGAGATGATGGTGTAGCTGTGTATGTTCGGGGATTTCTTTATGATTTTTCTCCGAGTGTGATCAATGCAATGTATTGCATTCCTGGCTTTGAAGATGATCCATTATGGCAGGATGAGAACATTGATGAAGTGTGTGGCTTCCTCACGGACGGCCAGATTCAGAGATGGGAGGATATGAGCTCTAAGTTTCTCACTCCTACCAATCAGGTGCTCTACAAACTTGTCTGCTCTAACTGGATTCCGACCATGAATTACACTGCAATGAACCAAGTACGCCTTAAGTTTGTCTATATGCTTCATCACATCGATGGTGGGTTCAACTTTGGGAAGCTAGTGTATGACCAGATCATTGCTTTTGGGAAGGTTACTACAGTTAAGAAAACTCGACGCATCATCTTTCCTACCTTGATTTACCAATTGCTCATGTACCAACGCATTCCTCAAGATGAACATGGTGATGAGGAGGTGACTGGATATCCCAAACTTGTGGTTAAGGACACTAAGGCTGGTCGTGGTAATGGGGGAAGTGCTCGCCCTGCTAGTCTGGAGGAAGACATTGAAAACGCTATTGCTGATCTTAAGGCCATTCACCTTCGTTTAAGGAGTAATCTTTGTCATTTATTTTGGAGTCTGTTAAATCCTCTGTGCCTATTACTAATTTGTTTTTATCTGATATATGCACCTAAGCAGGGGGAGAGTATGGTCCTCCACACTCTAATGTGGTGTATGGACGCACAGATGAGGGCACAAGTGGCGGTGATATGGACATCACAGAAGAGTTAGATGAAAATGCAGATGAAGATGGTGACACAGAAGAGCTGAATCTCTCTGAATGATGGAATTTGGTTTTAGAGTGTTTATCTATGCTTGAACTCCTAATCGTTGTACTAAATAAATAAGTGTCTAGGCTAATGGGTTTATGGTGGTTTATGATGTTTTCCGGTGGTCTGAACTAAGACTTAGGCTTTGTGATCTGAGCTGTTCTTATGAACTAGTCTTCGTGTTTAAATAAAGCTATTCGTGTAGGAATCTTATGGTATAATGTTTGCTGTGAATGGTTGGACTTGTGTAACGTTTTGCAGGGTGCTTAGGTTGTCATATTCAGATAAAAAGGGGGAGAATGTAAACTCAGAGATATTGGGCCAGGTCCATGAAGAGTTGAAGTATTGCGTTACACATGCAGAGTGATGAGTCACGCTTAGTCGAGAGTTACTGGAATGGTGACATGGCGATGTAATCGAGACTAAGAGATATATTTGGAAGATTTGTAGTTATCCAAAGATCTAGGGAACTAGAATATCGGATAGAGTATAAAACCTGACTACAGGTTGTAGGTTTAGGGTGTGCGTTTTAATTGTGAGAAAAGCTTGAGCAAGAGGGTGTTCTTGTCAAGTTACATTGAGTCGAGTTCAGGGTGTTGAACGTCGAGCTCCTGTGTTCTAGAAGTTTAGAAACTGGTCCGTCTCTAGTCGGGTGTGACTGAGAGTAATCCGGATTAAGCAGATCTAAGAGATTGTTTAAAGAGTTTCTAATATACAAGAAAGAGTATTCTTGGATTTGAGTGTTGTTCCTTTTGTTGGTTGTATCTGAACTTTCAGATTTCTCAGCGAGCAGTGAAACGGTTGAAATATTGATCGAAGCTAAAGAGAAAGTTTGAACCTTTACCATGAAGCGTTGCCGTTGATATCATCAAAGAGCCAGCAAAGTTCGAAACTTTATTCAAGCTTAGTCCACTCTCGGTTCGTGCCAAGGAACATGAGCTCCGCACTCTGTTTCTTTTCAGCTTCGGTACCAAAACAGTGGCAAAGCTCACCATCATCTCTGCTACAAAAATGGAAGTTTCTTAACTAAAGTTAATTGATTATTTTTATTAATTAAAAATGTACTAAGAAACCCCATTAGAGTATGTACATCAATGATCATATGTATTTTTTATGTATTTAATTGTGGGTCCGTGAACAGTGTTGAACCCGGATCAATTGTGCTCCTCCATCAATGAACCTCAAATCTGTGTTCATAAGAATAAAATAATATTTAAAAAATAATAATTTTCATTAAAAAAAACAAAATTTTTATTTTTTAAAACTTACTAAAGATTTTACATTATTTTTGAAAAGTTTTTATTCAATACATGATATCACTCAAATTACCCTAAAGAATGATTTACTCTCTCAAATAAGAGGTTCAGATATAGTACTTAGGGATCGAATCACGGGGAGCGAAAGAACACAAAAGATAATAATCTTTAGTAGCTAAGCTAGGTTGAAATGGTTTAAAACGTAAATTGCAGCTGTGAGCAAGGATTAGTTGCTCAAGAGAATGGTTTAAGGTTTTAAGTATTAATAAAAAGTAGTTAGATTCAAGGTTACTATTCAATTAGTTCAGGATTATAATGCTATAGATGTTTTAATGAGTTGCTTGCATATACTAAAGAACTTAAACTCTTAGATCTGTCTAATAACTATTGTTACTAGACTCGTCTATTGATCTGTCTGCCGACAATATCGATCGATGTTTGACAGCTTGTATCGGTCGATATGTATGTCGTCGATCGATTACTCTATTTGAGTATCGATCGATATAGCTCTAGATCGAATTGAATATATGTTCACCAAGATCATAGACCGGCTCTCGCTTATCTCTAAGGATCTCAGCTTATACAAGATGATGCCAGGAGAATGATTTATGAATTAAATCATTTCCAAGATCATGTTCTAATTAGCTATTCTAGAATAAGCTTTAGGGTTCATCAGGATAATGAGTATACAACTCAACAGTCTATAGTTGGGGCTAATCCCTCATAACTATTTGAAGCGTATCGGTCGATGAAGGTTAGCCTCTATCGGTCGATGCGTTGAATCTGAAGGTGTGGGAAGTGTGTATGTCTTCTTCTTGACGAATGAATATGTACTCTGTAGCTTGTTCTTCCTCGTAATCTTCATCATATTCCTCTTCTAGAGGTATGAAGCTGTCCATTTCCAAGCTATATGGCTCAAAATATCCATCTGGAAACTCCTCGTTGGCTTCCATGATTAGCCTATCGGTCGATGCCAAGGTCTCGGCATTGGTCCTCCAAAAAGGCTGCATATCGATCGATGTGGTAGTAGGTACATCGGTCGATGGGTTGTCACAGGTATCGATCGATGCAAGGTTACTCTCATCGGTCGATGTGACTGGATCTGTTTCGTACTCGGCCATGGAATCATACTCTTGCGAACAAAAGCATGTGCTACGACGTCTGGGGTCTTCTTCCTTGGAATCTTGATGACTTGGACTGGATCATAGAGGGTGGTGGGGTCTATTAGGGTTAGGCAGAGCTTGTTGAACTTTAGGTCACAAACGGCTCCAACTGTGGCTAAGAAGGCTCTTCCAAGTAGTAGGGATGTCTTGAAGTTAAGCTTGACATCCAAGACGTGGAAGTCTGTGGGGATGATTGCATCTCCTATCTGTACCTCAAGATTTCGAACTATGCCTCCTCCAGAGTTCTGTTGAGAACAATCCACAAATATGAATGTCTCAACAGTAGGTTCTATCTTCAGACCTAGGTGGTCTGCCATGATCTTGGGTAAGATGCTGACTCCTGATACTGTATCACAGAGGGCACGAGGGAATTCAATACCCCTGATGGAGCATGGTACTGTGAACTTCCCTGGATCGCTCCTCTTGTCAGTGTGATCCTCTTCTTCAAGCTATCACAAACTTGGTGAAACCTCCTCTTGATGTCTTCTTCTGTCTCCTTAGTTTCTCTGAAGAACATCCACAATCTGTGTGAAAAGTAGGCTTCTTCAAAGGGTTTCTCTGTAGAGATCCTTAGAACTCGTTTTCTGAAGTTTTCCATCTCTGCTTCATTAGCTCCCCTTTTAAGGTGCTTGGCGATCTTCTCTTTCCTTTTTCGTAGAACTCTTCCTAGGTTTTCCTTTTCTGTCTCCATGGGTTCAATGATGTATGTGGGTTTCTTCATTATGGCTGTAGGAAGTGATTTGGAAAGTTTAGACTGCTCCCGGAGTGCATTAAGTCGTGCTACATCGATCTATGGTAGTTGCACTTGGCGATGAGGTATAGTACATCGATCAACAGCGATGGCGGTATGTCGGTCGATATTGGTATCTCCGGATCGGTCGATTGAAAGGTTTCGGTATCGATCGATAGGATCTAAAGTCGGGTCGACTTCCAAAAGGGTGGGCGGTTGTGGGTGTCTAGATGCGAAGGTTTTGTGTGACACGATCTTGATGGAATTGCACTCGTTGGAAGGTTCCTCGAAGTCTATCAATCGATACTCGTCAAAGCTTATCGATCGTTTCGCTTTTGGTGATATCGATCGATGTCGGGCTGATGATGTTAATCGATATGAAGCGAATCCGGCTTTGGGTGAATCTTCATGTGTCGAATCTTTCAGCTTATCTTGTTTAGCCACTTGCCAAAAATCATCATCCATGATAGCATTGACGTGGTGGTTAGCAGTAGACTCTCCCTGAGCCTTTGCCAAAGTTTATTGTTTCCTCAAAGCTTCTCCTGTATGAACCACCTGAGTCTCCACTTTCTTCACATAGGTATTCAAAGCATCAAGCTTTGAGTTCAGGGTGGTGTAGACAGAGTCAATCTTTCCATTGAAGTCCACCTGTAGCTTTTGCTGAGTCTCCAGAACTCTTTCCAGCATCTCTTCTAGTTTGCTTTCCTAGGTGGGTGGGGGTGGATTGGTGTAGAATGAGTTTCCATAACTCTTGTTGTTGTTGGGATTGCTGCTGCTGTAGGTGAGTTTCTGTGAACTTTGGTTGTAGTTGCTTCTCTGTCCTGAGAAGTTCATGTTTCCTCCTTGATTTCCAGATCTCTGAAATCCAGCTCTACTAATCCAGTTCACATCTTCCTCCACGTGTTCCTCTCCAGCTACAGTTTCTGCATCCTCAGCTGAGCAAATTTGCTTGTTTAGTAACTTCTGAACATTGTCCAGCTGTGCTTGGAATTCATTAATATGTTCCTTCCCAAGGAATCATACAGATTTCGCCTTGACAGTGTTTTTCGTGTTGTTGCTTGAAGCTAAGTTATCAATTAACTTCACAACGTCTTGTGGATTCCTTGTGCTGAAGTTTCCTTCACTAGCTGTATCAAGAGCCATCTGATATTTCAAAGCGATGCCTCTGTAGAAGGTGCAGAGTAATTGCACATTGTTGAATCCATGATGTGGGCAGTCGCGCTGGTAGGATTTGAATCTGTTTTAGGTGTCGTTGAATGACTCTCCAGGATCCTGAGTGAATGTAGCAATCTTCCTACTCCAGTCTTCAGCACGTAACTCATCAAAGAAGTTACGCAGGAATGCGTTTTTGATGTCTTTCCAGGTGGTGAGAGAACATGGTGGTAGTTGCCTCAGCCACTGTAAAGCTTCTCCTGATAAAGAGTATTTGAAAAGCTTGCAGAAAAGGTAGTCTTCAAGAACTCCATTGGCTTTGATGGAAGATATAATATCCTTGTACCTCTCTAGATGGTCCATAGGATGCTCATGGGATAACCCACAGAAGGGTATCTGTCCCACAAGTCCGTAGTACTACGGCTTGAGCTTGAAATCTTCTCTCTGAATGGCAGGAGGGCGGATGGCTGATCGGTTGGTATAGAACTGATCTGGACGGTTGTAGTCAGCCAAGGTTCTAGCTCTGTTAGCTTCATCTGCATGTTGGATGAAGTCTGTGGTTGCAGTGTCTTGCTCAGGAATGATTTCCTTTTGAGCATTCAGCTTCTGACCTGTTGCGTTACGCACGTGACCATCTAGATCACGCAGGTCTCCATTCTCATCGGTTGTGAGAATAATAGGCACTACCATGACTCGACGGGTAGTATCGATCGATGTTATGTGATTAATATCGATCGATGTCGGATGAAGAGTATCGGTCGACGAACGGTGGTCGATGTCGATCGATGAAGTGGTGCGAATATCGGTCGACAAAGAAGGTGTCTCGGTCGACTGTGGTAGGCGAGTATCGGTCGACGAACGGTTGTTGATGTCGATCGATGTATTGGTATCGGTCGACAAAGAAGGGTTGATGTCGATCGATGTGGAGCGTAAGTTCTTGCGGATGCTACGTTCCAAGCTGTGGGGGTCTTCTGAGTACACAAGTTGAGGATTCTTGTAGCTTCTGGTACTGCTGGGCATGTATCTGAAAAAAAACAAGAAATTTTTTTTTGCGTCAGAAGGTGATTGAGCAGTAACAAATAATCTAGACCTAATCAGATTAAATTTAATGGCGATCTTAGCTCTCCGACAATGGCGCCAAATTTGATATCACTCAAATTACCCTAAGGAGTGATTTACTCTCTCAAATAAGAGGTTCATATGTAGTACTTAGGGATCAAATCACGGGGAGCGAATGAACACAAAAGATAATAATTTTTAGTAACTAAGCTAGGTTGAAATGGTTTAAAACGTAAATTGCAGGTGTGAGTAAGGATTTGTTGCTCAAGAGAATGGTTTTAAGGTTTTAAGTATTAAGAGAAAGTTGTTAGATTCAAGGTTACTATTCAGTTCGTTCAAGATTATAATGCTACAGATGTTTTAATGAGTTGCTTGCATATACTAAAGAACTTCAACTCTTAGATCTGTCTAATAACTATCGTTACTAGAGTCGTCTATTAATCTGTCTGTCGAAAATATCGATCGATGTTTGACAGCTTGTATCGGCCGATATGTATGTCGTCGATCGATTACTCTATTAGAGTATCAATCGATATATCTCTAGATCGAATTGAATATATGTTCACTAAGATCATAGATCGGCTCTCTCCCTAGAGGATCTCAGATTATACAAGATGATGTCAGGAGAATGATTTATGAATTACATCATTTCCAAGATCATATTCTAGTTAGCTATTCTAGAATAAGCTTTAGGGTTCATCAGGATAATGAGTATACAACTCAACAGTCTATAGTTGGGTCTAATCCCTCATAACTATTTGAACCCTAAATCTAATAAAGAAATCTACTCAGACATGACTGAGTGACTAATAACATCAAAGTAATAATAGGAATTCATTAGAAGACCAAACATTCAAGTTCCTCTTGATAACAAATATCTCTGTATCTTTTTTTTTCTAATATTAGAATCCTATAACCTTGATGAGAACAGAATTAAGATGAAAATAATACTTTTATTAATAAGCAAAAAGTACTTAGAACAATGAAGTGTTGTAAAAGCTTGTAAAAACACAAAGCACACTTTGCCAAAACACATAGGCAAAAGTATAAACTGAGTTCAATTAGGTTAAAAACTCGTCAGGGGCTTTATAGTAATAATAGGGAATCTTGGGCTTCAAGTCGATTGAGAATATTCTTCCTTCTTCTGCACGCTCGATATCGATCGATGGTACTAGGCGTACATCAATCGATGGAGTATCTCGTCGTCATTTCTTCGGATGCATCATCGATCGATTACAGATAATGTGTACCAATCGATATGTATCTCTGGATATCGATCTTGACGTCTGATCTTGTAGTCATCTCGGCAAAACTCTCCTTTAAGCTCTTAATGGCACCTAAAACGTCACTTTACTCCAAAATGCCCTTGAACCTGAAAACATACCTAAAATACTCCAAAACATAGATATATATATATAATAAAACCATAGAAATACCATGAGTAAAAGTGAGTCAAAATCATGGTATATCAATACATTGAAAAATCATGAACATACAAAGATTATTCATCACGATTACCAAATTTTTCCCAAACATTTTCAACTAAAGCAGCTTTCAAACGCTCATGTACGCCTGGATCCTGAATTTGATTGCGAATGTTAAGCATATCGACATTCACACTTTCTCTCGTTTTCACCTTGGTATTTCGGCTAGATTCTTCTGACTCGAACTCAGATGTATCAGGTAGAGTGTATCCATGTTGTTCGTTCTCTACTATCATACTGTGCAATATGACACACGTTCTCATTATCTTTCCTATCTTTTCCTTGTCCCATTTTAGAGCAGGGTTTTTTATAATTGCAAACCTCGATTGCAAGACTCCAAATGTCCGTTCGACATCTTTTCTGATGGATTCTTGCTTTTCTTCAAATTTATGGGCTTTAGGACCTTGAGGAAGCGGGATGGATTGGATAAATTGGTCCAATTAGGATAAATTCCGTCGGTAAGATAGTAGGCCATACGATAAGTGTGGTTGTTGACCTTGAACTTCACTTTAGGTGTTCGACCTTGTAAAATGTCATCAAAAACTGGTGACTGATCAAGAACATTGATATTGTTGAGGGTACATGGTAATCTGAAAAATGTGTCATATCCAAAGATCTTGTGATGTCACAGCTTCTAAGACAATTGTCGGCTTTCCTAAACCACATGGGGCAGTTTTTTCACTCCCAATGCATACAATCGATGCTGCCTATCATCCCCGGAAACCCGCGTGCCTCTCCAGCGTCAAGTAGTCTTTGAAGATCTTATGCTGTAGGTATTCTCAGATACTCATCTCCAAACAATTGTATTATCGCTTCCGCAAAATTCTCCAAACATAAAATTGCAGTACTTGCCGCAAGTCGGAGATATTCGTCATTCACATCTCCCGCTTGACCGTATGCCAATGATCGTATGGCTGAAGTGCATTTTTGAAGTGTAGAGAGGCCGTTCCTTCCATGACCATTTCTTCATTGCTGAAAGTATGAAACTTCATTACCTAGGCATTCGACAATGCGAAGGAACAAAGACTTGTTCATTCGAAAACGCCGCCTAAACAAGTCGTGTCTGTATGTAGGATTTTCACTGAAGTAATCCTGCCATAGTTGATTGTGTCCTCGTTCCCGATCTCTTTCGGTGTATACTCGTCTCTTCGGCTCTTTGGTTAGAACAAAGTCGATGAAATCATCAATTTGTTGGTCCACCATTTCTTCAAAAACTTCATATACTTCATCATATACTTCAAAAAAAAATTATCAATTTTATTCTCTTGTCCAAAATATTACAAATTATGGATTTTATTCTCTAGTCCAAAATATTAAAAATTATCAATTTTATTCTCCAGTCCAAAATATTACAAATTAAAAAATTATAATATATGAATTTTACAAATTAAAAAATTATAATTTATAAACTAAAAATATCCAAACTTACATTTTTTCAAATTTTAAAATTAACATAGCTTTGCCAAATTATCAATTTTATTCTCAACCTATGTTAAAATTATAAACTCAAAATATCCAACCTTACTTTTTTTTCAAACTAACATTTTATCAATTTTATAAAATTAACTAGCATTGGATCTTGTATAACCTAAGTTTTAAACAATAAAATAGCGTCTGTAATGAAGAGCATATAAACAATTAAGTAGCATTGGATCATGTATAACCTAAGTTTTATACAATAAAATAGCTAATGTAATGAAGAGCATACGTTGGTTGTAGTCTTGTGTTGGTTGTGTTTTTCGTTTGTAGTAGATGAAGTGTTGATAAAGGCCTTCGGATGCAGTGATCTTCTGTTCTTGGTTTGTAGTAGAACAAGTGTTTGAAAATTTTTGAGTTCTTGGTTGACAATTTTATATGATGATCAAGAGAAAAACATGAAGAAATTGAAAGACAGAGACACAAATAGAAGAAGTTAAGTTTTGATATAGAAACAGACATGAAGAGAGCATATTTATATATGCTTCTTGTTACAACCCGTGAGACCATCAACTACATAACCCGTGAGGCCATCAAGTTCAGTACACACCTGTGAAACAAAGTACATAGTAGAGTGTAGAAACAAAATACTACACTTCATTCTTAGACATAACACAACAACAAACATAATAAAGCAAGAACAAAACAACCCGTGATCCAGCAAACATAGCAACCCCTCATCCAGCAGCCTTCATGAGAAACCCGTGACCTGCAAAACAAAAACCAAACTAAGAAAGTTAATAACCAAACAAGAAAGCTAATAACCAAACAACACAGTTAATGAGTTAACCTATTCAATCAAATAAAAAACTAAACATATTTAGGCAAGTGAATAATGATTCAACCAAGCAAGTAAACCTATTCAATCAAGCAGTTCAGAAATGAGTTTATTTTTCAGAGTGATTTCGTTAGGAGATAGATCATTTTGCCGGAGGAGACGATCAAGGAGTTTCTGTGGGGAAATTTTCTTCCTGTCAGCCAGGATGCTCTCTATTTGATCGAAAGCAGCTTCATTCGGGTGCCTCTTGCGTTTGGCTTCTTTGGCAGCCTTAACACCAGCCGCTCTAACCTCCTCCTCAGGCATCACAGCTTCAGCTTCCTTCCTTTTCTCCTTCGGGCCATCTCTTGACTTCAACACTGACTTCCACTTCTGATCATGTCTCAGTTCCCTCCAACAGTGTTCCATGGTGAACTTCGCTTGGTAATCATTGAAGAAGATCTCATGAGCTGCCTTCATCACATCATCCTCATTTTGACCACTAGATTGCTGCTTCAAAGCCGCCTCATAGTTTCCCACGAACTTGCACACCTGCTCGTTCACCCTTCCCCACCTCTGCTTATACTGACTACACTCCCTAGGAACGCAGCCAGTGAGCAGAGGGCTTGAATTCACGTACGCCTATATTCTCTTCCAAAAGGATGTAACCTTCTGCGGGTTACTGACAATAGGGTCCTTGCTCGTGTTCAGCCAACCACTAATGAGCACAAGATCCTCTTTTGTTGACCACTTTCTCTTTTGCACCGGTTTTACTAAGGAGGGAGAGTTCGCTACTGCCTCAGCATAGTCGCAGTCCATTGCTGGACTGCTATGTGAAGCTAATAGCGAAATGAACCCGGGAGAGTGTGTGGAAAAGGGATCCATTTTCATTATGGTTTAGATTGATGTTTTAAGTTAATGGGGTTTTGGTTTTCTATTTAAACTAGTTTTAGCTTAGATAGGAGATACAAATTAAACTCCACCTGCCAAACATTCAATATAGACAACAACTACTTCAACCCGAACAGTCATTACACATCAAATCACCTACTTAATTCAAGCAACTACTTAATTCAATTAACTACTTAATTCAATAGGACGAAACAAGCAACCAACCAACACACAATCAATTCCATTGTACTTTTCGTTCTAGGTCTAGTTTAGCTCATTAATACAATCACAGGAAGCAACCACGAGATAGTACTACTTCAGTTTAGTTTGGACTGCTAAAAAAACAATTACTATATTCTAAATACAGAGAACTACTTCAGTATAGTTTGGTTCAGACTCCTTCTTCAGTTTAGTTTGCTTTCAACACAGACTACTAGTCCTACTTCATTTTATTAACTACATCACAGTTACAGAACTGTTTATACGTACCTATGATGATCACTCGTAGCAGAACTTTTCGAGGGTACCGACGTCCACAGTGAGGCTACTAACTTGTTCCTGCAAAATTCTCCAAAAAAAAAAAAATATTAGTCACTCAATAAACACTTAACTATAATGTAAGATCAATTTAGAGCAAGGAAATACACTTACCTCCAGGGCCTCAATCCGTTTATTGAGTTTCCACACCCACATGATAATCTCCTATGCCTCCTCCAGACGCTTAGTCAGCCTTTGAATCTTCTCCTGGACACCAACCACCCAAGGATGCCGATAATGCAAGCCATCATCCTTGTTGACAACACAAAAGAAACATTAGCGACACCTCGAACAAGCCATCATTAATTATAAGAACATTATTAGCATTTGACACGCTTACCTCATAGTTTACGCAGGTAAAGAATCACTTTCCAGGAAGACTGTCATAGTCTTCCTTCCGAGCGACCTCGTCAATGATTCTCCCACCGCAAGCACACCTTCTTGGAATCCCGTACTGGGAATCCTCGACGAACCCTAACATGTTGCAGTGATCCTTATGTTTCTTTGAATCTCTTATTTCTTCCACGGGATCCATCTGGACCACAAAACGAAATGATTAGAACATAATTACTAAATAATGTGATAAATCATATCTAAGAGAATCGTTAATCTTTATTTCAACTAATTCAATTAACATACATACGAACCCAATATCAAACCAGATTGACGATTTAATACCCTAACAAAGAAACCTCCAAATCGAATCGAGGACTCGGAAATGGACATGAGATCGATGAGAAGACACACCGCCGTAGATTTGATGGAGAAAATAGCTCTCGATCCGCGTCGCACGATAACGAAACTCTCGATTTAGAACCCTACCGACAAAAGCCCCAAATCGATTTCTCCTCCGGACACTATTCTTACGTCACTCAACTCCAATACGGGATGGAGATCGATGAGAAGACCCTCCATCGTCGATTTGATGGAAATCGACGGAGAGATCAGCTCTGGATCGGCGTCGCTACTAAAATCGTCTCTAGACTCGCAAACCCTAGTTTTTTCGAGAGAAGAGGAAATGAAAATAGATCCGCGAATACGCTATTTTCCGCGCCGTCTACGCGAGTCGACCAAGCCAATCCCTCCTCTCCACGTGGCTTGAACTCGTATCATACGAGCTCTCTCCAACGGCCCGGTTCATCTTTATTTCGCCATTTTTTGTTTTCTTTTCGATTAAAAGCCCGATGAATCTCGGCCCATGACCCGGTCATGAACCTTTGGTGAATATGCTCTTAGGGGTAAGAGGGTTAAACATGCTCTAATAAAAAGATTCACAAAAATGCTGATACTCTACGGTTTCATCCCAGAACCGGTTTTAAAATAATAACATTATATGGTTTATAAAATTTATACACTTGTATATTAAAAGTTTCAGTGCGAAAGGGAGCCGGATTAAACCTTTCGAAAAAATATAATAAAAGTAAACGTTCAAACAGAAATATATTAGACTCATGAATATGTTGTTGGTAAAATGCTTAAACGGTTAAGAAGCAAAAACCAGCTAGAGAACTTCATCAAAAGAAAAAAACCAGAAAGAAACAACAGAAGGTTATGTTATCTAGATAATATGATTTTATCACCATTGACGACAGATTTTCACATGACCACACATTTAACAACAGAAGGTGATTTTTTTTGTTCATTTTTCGCGAAATTCAGAAACCCTAACAGTTCTCTCTCACCGGCGATATCAAAGGCGATTTCGAATTCCCACTATTTCCGAACAAACCATCGTTCTCAATGTCGGCTATCTAACTTCATTCTCACCGTTCTCGCCGCAGCTTCTTCTAACCCTAGCGCCGCCGCTTCCTCTAAACCCTAGCGCCGCCGCTTCCACTATTTCCGAACAAACCGTCGCCCTCGCCACCGTGCTCACCAACGTTCTCACCGCCGCTTCCTCCAAACCCTAGCGCCGCCGCTTCTTCTAAACCCGAGCGCCGCCGCTTCTTCTCTGTAAACCGTAGCGCCGTTTCTCTGTAAACCTTAACGCCGGTAAGTCATCAATCTCGAGGAAAAGATGAAAAAAAAACGTTGTCTCTATCAATTTACTCATTCACACTGTTTCACTTTTATTTTTTCAGATCTATAACCGCAATGACGAGTACTTCAACTCCTTCTGCGACTAATCAGGTCCGCTTTAATTTTTTCTACTGGAAGACTTGTAAGATAAGTCGTCTGGAAAGTCTTCCAACTGGACGACTAAGTAGACGACTTAAATTTAAGTTGTCCAGCAGGAAGACTTTCCAGACGACTTATTACAAGTCGACTACTAAGTCGTCCATTGGGAAGACTTTCCAGACGATTTACATTTAAGTCGTCTACTAAGTCGTCCAATTGGACGACTTTCCAGACGACTTAATTATAAGCCGTCTACTAAGTCGTCTGGAGTAACAATTAAGGCGTGATTGATTTAGCTTGTGTTCTGACTTCTATTGTTGTCTTTGATTATTTTGCAGACAAAAAGGATGGATATTCCAGAACTCCCCCGTAGGTTATACACACCAGGCTCTGAGCCACCAGCCCACAATAGCATTTCGTATCACACGGATAACAACAAGTTGCATGCTGCTCTTAGGGAAGCTCTTACTGATGACGAATTTGAAGAGCTCAAGGAGTCGAGATTGGGAGTTTTCATCAAGTTCAAGGAGCAGGGATTTGGTTGGGCTTCAAGGCTGGTTCACCACATGCTCAGTTTCAAGCTGGACATTAAGAAGAAGTATGAGATGTGGTCTCTCGTTGGTCCAGAACCTTTGAGGTTTTCACTGTTAGAGTTTGAAAACCTCACTGGTCTAAACTGCGAGTACATCGAGGACCTTGAGACACCAAAATGTGAAGTTACCAAAGAGATGGTTTCTTTATGGGGGATGCTGGGAGTTCATCTGGAAGCTGGGCCAACTACATATCAGATAATAGCAGCACTGAAGAGATGCGGGGATTGGTCCACGGAAGATCGGAAGCGGCTCTCGTACCTTTCCATCTTCACAGGATTCATTGAAGGGAGAAAGTTTTCAACCGCTACACGATCTACTCTGGCAAGGCTAGTGATGGATTTAGATCGGTTTGAGAATTATCCATGGGGGAGAGTCGCGTTTAAGGTGCTGATAGACGCTTTGTGGAACAAAGATATTACTGGCTGCTACACCGTGGATGGGTTTATACAATTTTTTCAGGTCTGGGTGTACACATCTATGTCGGAATTGGGTGCTAGTATTGGTGGTCCCAGAGCAAACAGTCCGTCTCCACCGATACTGGCTTACGGAGGCAGCAGAGGCCGCAGATCAATGAAAGCTGCTATCTTGGGTCAGGTGTTTACTTCAATCCAAAAGACTGCGCAGACGACTTATATTAAAGTCGTCTACTAAGTCGTCCAGCTAGAAGACTTTTCATACGACTTAATTAAGTCGTCTATTTAGTCTTTTTGTTCAAATATCTAACTTGATTCTTCTATTTACTGCAGACCCGAGTGCTCAACTTTGTTCAGAAGGACATTAGTGAAATGTGTCCAAAATGGGACTCTGAGGTTGAGGACCTGCCTGCGGAGAACATCATTAAACTCATGTGTGATCGGAGACCGTGAAAGTGGACCATGGATTGTTGGGAAGTCACTGGTACTAAGGTCTATACAAAACCTAAAGAGGCTCCATCGAAGAAAGCCAAAGAGATAGAGATGGTTGTGGTGGAGGAGGAGGAAGAGGCTCCAAGACCTCTGAAGAAAGCTCGTAAAGAGCCTCCTAAAGAGGCTCCTAAAGAGGCTAGTGAAGAGGATAGTTGGATGACCAAACAGGAGTTGGAAAAAATGTTCAAGGACGTAGTTGACTGCATGAAAGAAGGGTTTAGGAAGTGCATCAGGGAGATTAGGAATGTGTCCGATAGGTTGGAAGCTGTGGAGAAGAAGGTTGGTGTCACCAATCAGGCTACCCCTCAAGCCAAACAAACCGGGGTTAGTAACAAACAACCTACACCTCAACCCAATCAGACAACCCCTCAAGAGAAACAGCATACACCTCAACCCAATCAGACAACCCCTCAAGAGAAACAACCTACTCCTCAACCCAAACAGACAACCCCTCAAGAGAAACATCCTACTGCTCAACCCAAACAGGCTACTCCTCAACCCAAACAGCGTACTCCTCTTAAGAAACAACCTCCTTCTCCTACCAAACAGCCTCCTCCTCAAAAGAAACAGCCTTCTCCTCAAAGGAAACAGCCTTCTCCTCAAAGGAAACAACCTCCTCCTCAAACGAAACAGACTATCCCTCAAGCCAAATAGGTTATTATCAAATCCTCTCCCAACAAGAATTAAGTCGTCTATGGTCAACTAGTCGTCCAGACAACTTTGTTTTAAGTCGTCCAAGGTCAACTAGTCGTCCAGACAACTTTTATTTAAGTCGTCCATGGTTAACTAGTGTGCAACTTTTATTGCAGAGATTTTTGCCGGAGGATACAGCAGATGGTGTCTCCTCCAAACAGATTGTTGCTGTCATTTCACTGACCAACCGAGCCTCGCTTCCACCGATCAACAACCGAGCCTCGCTTCCACCTCCCAACAACCGAGCGTCGCTTCCACTGATCCAAGCGTTCCAGCACCACAACCAAGCGTTCCAGCACCACAATCAAGTGTTCAAGCCACAGAACCGAGCCTGGTTGTATTGGACAAAACAGCTCCCACTGCTACTGTGCGTGCAAGGAATGAACGAGCGAAGAAACCTGCTCCCACGCAGATATCTCCTTATACGGCAGAGAAAAAAAAAGATAAAGTGGCAGCCTATAAGCCATTTCCGCCATTAAACAGAGAAAAGCTGAAGGATCTCGCTGATTGGTTGAAAACTGATCCGTAAGTGATTGCTTTACCCAAAACTGATTGCTTTTTTGCTTGATTTAGTCTACCAAAACTGATTGTTTTTTTGTTTGCAGTGATTATTACACTAAGCAAGAGGACAAACCACGTACATCACCAACTTGGTGGTATCACATCCTCCGGACAGCCAAAGAATGGCTTGAAGACTGCGTAAGTCTTCTTAAATATAGGTCGTCCAAACTTAAATATAGGTCGTCCGGAAAGTCGTCTACGTGGTCGTCCAAGTAGACGACTTTCCAGACGACTTATATTTAAGTCGTCTGGTAAATATAAGTCGTCTGGAAAGTCGTCTGGAAAGTCGTCCAAGTAGACAACTTTCCAGACGACTTAAATATAAGTCGTCTACGTGGAAAGTCTGGTAAATATAAGTAGTCTACGTAAGTCGTCTGGTATCTTATAACTTGTATTATTTTATATGCAGTATATAGATGCTTGGATTAATGTGCTGAGGCAGAGGTATCAGCAGAACCCACAAGCTTTCAGGAGCGAGCGAATGTGCTTCCTGGATCACAACTTTTCCCAGTCTTGGAGAGAACAGTATCCCGTCTTCAAAGCCTCGGAACCTGATCACAAAGGTTTAGGGAGAGCTCTACCTGGTGGGGCATGGGCTTTTTATGACGGATCAATACCTTCATTTTGCCAATCAATGAAGAAGTGGGGGGAGGACGTTGATGATATATATGCGCCACTGAACTCGAACAACAAGCATTGGGTTGCTATTTGGATATCGATCCCTAAGAGGCACATAGTCGTCTGGGACATCATACTTTCATCGTCGGTACCAGAAGCATGGGATGAGATAATGCAGCATTTTCTCGAGATGGTCCCTTATCTGCTTGTTGAGTGCGCTCCCAACGGAGAAATACAGGTCGAACGCGGGTTGGAGCCATACACCTATGTGAGACAGCTGAAAGGAGTATCCTTGGCCAACAATGGTGATTGTGGCGTGTGCACTCTAAAGTACATTGAATGTCATGCTCTTGGGGTCCCTTTTAACCCTAAAAACTTTGCTAGATCCAACCCGAAGACTATGAGGGATTGTATGGCGGTGGATATATGGACGGAGCTTCTTGATCAGCATTTGAAAGAAAATGTGGATGGTGATAGGTTCGTGGGCATGTATGATTAGCTGTATAGATTTGAACTCCTCTTTGAACTTGAAAGAAAATGTGTATAGCTTAGAACTTGTCTCTTGTATAGATTTGAACTCCTCTTGTATAGCTTTGAACTTGTCTGTTGTATATATTTGAATTTGTATTTGAACTTGTCTGTTGTATATATTTGAATTTGTATTTGAACTTGTCTTCCCTTGTATATATTTGTAAATTTATAAGTCGTCTGCAAGGTCTTCCATCTGGACGACTTAAAAATAACTCGTCTGGAGGGTTTGGATGACTTACAAATAACTCGTCTGGAAGGTTTTCCAGCTGGACGACTTACAAATAGGTCGTCTCGAAGGTCTTCCAGCTGGACGACTTACATTTAAGTCGTCTGGAAGGTTTTCCAGCTGGACGACTTCTAAATTTTATAAAATACACAGGACTTCTAAATTATATAAAATACACTTGAAGGGATAGTAGAAGTTAGTCTATAAATAAAATACACTGGACGATTTAGTAGAAGATCGTCTAAAAATAAAATACACTGGACGACTTAGTAAAAGGTAGTCTAAAAATAAAATACACTGGACGACTTATATATAAGTCGTCTGGACGGGTAATCAAGACTGGACGACTAAAAGTAAGGTCGTCTGGAGACTGGACGACTAAAAGTAAGGTCGTCTAGACAACTAGTCAACTGGTTGTGTACATTGTGGTTTTGTATGGTCAGTTTCCTTGCAATTTGAGCATCTCCGTGCCCTGTGTTTCTTCCTGGGTTTGTGTCCTCTCATCCTAGATAGCTCCAACCAAGATTGCCATCTTGATTTCTTCTGTCTCCCCGGACCACGCTTTACTTCTGGAGGAAAGCATTCTCGTTCCTCAATATGTTGTGACACGATAGGATATATATTCTCTGAGTATCCTGCATATAGATAATTCTTTGAGTAAAGTGGACATACAAGTGTGGAGATATGCAAACCAACACGTGTTCCAGCAGCTATAGCATGAGAGCAAGGTATTTTCTCCACTCCATAGACACCACAATCACACTTTGCATGTTCTAAATCAACCACACAGTCCATTTTGCCACATTTGAGAAAGTATCGCCATCCATCAATTGGTTGGACCGTCATCATATCCGCTATCTCTGTTCGAACAGCAAGCAAGTATTCAACACCCCGACTATGTGGAGTTGTGAGACTCAAAGCATCTTGTCTCCTTTTCACATACCATTTTCCTAACTTCTGCCTTATGAACTCCAGCGGGAACGTAATCGGAAATCCTCTTGCTCGTTTCAGTGCGGAATTAATAGATTCAGCGATGTTGCTTGTTTTTATGTTGAACATGTCCCCCTTACAATGAACCCTTGACCATAGGCTGGCGTCGGCATTCTCCAAATACGTTGCAAGTTCCGGGTTTGCACTCCGTATCTCAGCCATGTACCGGTCAAAATCGTAAACCGTGTGAGCATAAGCAGCTCCTTTCACCAAGTACATGAGATGTTTCCCTTTAAACTTTTTGACAATGTTATCTTGAAGGTGATGATAACATATTCCTCGGATTGCCCAAGGAAACACCTTATCACACGCACTTTTAATGGCCGCGTGCCGGTCGGAGACTATCATCAAAGGCTTGTCATGAGATATACAACTAGCCAATTTTGTGAAAAACCATTCCCAAGAAGGATCATCTTCAGCATCCACGATCCCAAAGGCCAATGGGAATATCTGAAAATTGCCATCTTGTGCGGCTGCAACTAACATAACACCTCCATACTTTCCACTTAGGTGAGTTCCATCCATCACAATGACCCTTCTCTGATACTTAAAACCTGTGATAGAAGCTCCAAAAGAGAGAAATAGATACTTGAATCTTTTAACAGAATCAAGTTCTATAGCCGTGATAGAATTATGATTTGCAATAGAGATTTGCTCGATATATGATGTCAGACGCGAATACCCTTCTTCTGCTGATCCTCTCACCAATGTTTGTGCATATAACAGTGCTATGTATGAAGTGCTGTAATCAAGCTCCATGCCAAACATGTTCTTCATTGCATCAGTGATATGCTGCAGAGTAATCCCATCAATGATCCCAACACGATCAATGAAAAGACTACCAACATACTTCGGAGTACAGTGTCTCCGCTGAGCGATTCGGTCTCCCACTGAGCATAAATGTTTTTCCACATACTTTGTTACCCAAAACGTGTTTGTCCCATGTTTCACACTCGCTCTGATCTTCCATCCACAACCGCTAACCCGACATCTTGCCACAAGGAGAGTTTTCGTTGATTTGTATATTCTGAAAGAAAACCTACCCCTCACTGCTGCCAACCGTAGCTCTAAAAGCAGTGCATCATTGCTATCAAAACTCTGGTTGACATAGATACTGGTACCATCCGATTTTCCTCCTTCAATAGCTTTTGTCTTAGCATATGTCTTTTCGATTTCTTCAAAACAAATATTATCATCATCTTCCTCATCCTCATCTTGAACCTTTCCATAAATATTGTAATCCTCATCATTCTGATCCGTTTCACCAACAATAGAGTTATCAGCATCCTCCTCCCCATTTTCCTCCTCCCCATCCTCCTCCCCATTTTCCTCATTATCACCAACATCTTCTTCCCATTCATCAGCTTCATCATTATCACCAACATCTTCTTCCCATTCACCAGCTTCATCATCACCAACATCTTCTTCCCATTCACCAGCTTCATCATTATCCATTTCCTCTGAAACCGTTTCCACCTCGCTGCGACTTGATACACAAAGACATACTCTATGTGTTTTGAGTATCAAGAGCAAGTTTCGAACTTGTCTATCACTTGTAACATGAATGGGAGGACTGCCTGGAGCCATCATCATTTCTGCTGGTAATGAGTAGCTAATCTCCACAGTCATTGTTCTCATGTCCAGGTTATAATCTTCTTGAGCCATTGCAACAAGTTCAGCATGTGTTGAATCTTCATTCAATAAAAACAATCTTGCTCTTTTGAGATCATCAACCACAAAATCCCAACGGCAATCTCTCAACAACCATTCTCCATACACTGCATGTAACTGAAAAATCATCTGCAAATATTCAAAATAAAACACATTAGTAAACATATAGAAAATGAAGAAGTTCAATAAACATTGCCGCAGACGACTTAGAATTAATTCGTCCAGAAGACTTAAAGGTAAGTCGTCTAAAGAGGTCATTTTTGCAATTGAAAATGAAAAGGGACGACTTAATATTAAGTCGTCCGGCTTTGTTTGTTAAAAAAAAACTTCAGACGACTTATATAAAAATCGTCTACGGGAAACGGATTAGTTTTGCATTTGACCGAATCGTGTCAGATCTTTGACTATTTTTGGACGACTTATAATTTAGTCGTCTCTGGAAAAGTTAAAATTTCAATATTTTACTCAAACTAGACGACTTAAACGTAAGTCGTCCTAGGTTAGTTTTGTAATTGAAAAATAAAACTTGAAATTTAACTTTCTCCAGACGACTTAAATGAAAGTCGTCCAACTAGATAAATTTGATTTTTCAAAATAGTAAATATTGTTTCCCTGGGTTTTTTTGCCCTCCCCGCTGAAATTGCTAGTCAATGGCGATGAGGTCGCTTTTGAGGGTAAATATATAGGTGAATTGAAGATGCTCTTAAACACTGAAAAGGAAAAAAAAGAAACCAACAAAAGTAAGCCTTTAAATCTTATGCACAATATTCTTTTTAATATATATCTTTTATTGATTTGAACACGATATAACTTCAGACAAATGCATCTAAATAATGGATGGGATTTGTGTATGTATATATTTATCGCAATGAAGCATGTAAAGATGGGTCTGCGTAGGAATTATCCGCACCTGAACCAAGCTCCTGTATTAAAGTATGTTTTTTTTTTCCTGGAGTTGATTCCATAGATAAGACAAATAAATAGTACCAGTTACCAATTTTGATATTTTTTACTTCTTAATATCATAATTTTTTTTTACAAAAAAATGTATAATATCATAATTTGTTTGTTGTTTTTCTTTCTTGTGTGTGGATTACTGTTTACTTTACTTATCTTAGTCCAAACAGAAAATAGATAATATGGGTATAAATACTATATAGCATTGGTTAAGAAATAATCTGTGTCTTACTGGACTTTATTTATATTATACGATTACGACTGTTGTTATTGCAGAGAAAAAGAGAGAGACGATGGAAAATTATTTGATTGTTTTGATAGCCTGTTGTTGTGCTTTCTTACTTGCAATTTTCTTATTGACCTGTTGTTTGTGGAAGAAGGAATCCGTCACTGATGGGTCTGCGCACAACCGTAGAAGCAGTACTGTAACAAGCAGCGATGGCGACATCATGTTATTTCCAGTGATGGCACTGGCGGAGTGTCTTCCTTCGATCTGTAGTTAGTTATGTATAACGATTCTAGTTAGATGCTGCTGCCAAAGTTTGGGTAGTATCTTTAAATTATTATTTCTTTTGGATTAGTGATTTAATAAAATAATCAACCGGATATATTCTTATTTTGTTTTCTCATTCGATTCTCGTGAAGGGAATATTATCTAAATAGTTTTATATTGACTGAAAAGTAAAGATAATGGCAAAACTATAATATTAGAGTATATTATTATTACTATTATTATTATTATTATTATTATTATTATTATTATTATTATTATTATTATTATTATTATTATTATTATATTATTATTATTATTATTATTATTATTATTATTATTATTATTATTATATGTGTTCTCTTATGAAAATCTTTTTCTATCTATCTATACTATTACATACTCTATGTTTTTAACTTTTTATTTAAAAATTCCAAATAACAATATGGAATTATCTTTTTATTTTAAAATATGTTATTAATTTTAATTAATTATCTAATCAACTAAATTAAATTTTGTTGTTGTATTACTACTATAATTTAGTTGATTAGATAATCAATTAAAATGAATAACATATTTTGAAATAAAAAGATAATTCCATATTGTATTGTTATTTGGAATTTTAAATAAAATTAAAAAACATATAGTATATAACTGAATATTAATCAAATAAATTTGTAATTTTATATAATTGAAAAGAGAATAAGCAATTATGAAGTATTTAGTAACTATGATTTAATATAATAATAATTACCCAAATATAAAACAAATTTAAGCTATGAAATCAGATAATTTATTAAAACTGATATAATTGGAATATATTTTAAAAATCAGAAAGATAATCCATATACATATTTTGTTATTGTCCAAAAATATCTTTAATAAAGATTAAAAATGATATATATATATATATATATATATATAATTGTTATCTAAAAATAATATGTTTTAATCATAAATAAAATAAGTTAAACAAAAATATAATTAAACGAAATAATGAATATATATTTTGATAAATATTTTTTCATATATATAAATAATATGTTTATGATCAAAAGTGATTAAAAATCAAAAGTGTATAAAACTTAAGATACACAAATCTTTGGATATATTTTAGGATATTTTTTTTGCTAGTAGATTGAAAGTGTCAAAGTTGGTTTTAAATAGAATGGATCCAAGTGTTCTCTAGAGGACTTGGTGATGAATATACTTTTAAATAACAAGTAAGACTTTATTTGAATTATATGAATTTGAATGCACATATTTCATATTGATCAACATTGGTTCATTAAAAACAGAACGAGTAAAAACAAACTGAACAAAAATGTTGATTCATGCAGATATATACGGTTGATGGTCGAATCTCTACAACTCGCACAAACAGACCTAACTCATTCATATTCCAAAAACAAAAATATAAAGTCGCAAGATGTTTAAAAGAACCGACGAGAAAAAGAGGGCATTCTATCGTTAAAGTGACAAGCGGTGCTGTGGCAGGCGCGGCGTCACTTCCGCTTCAGCAGCAGCCGGTGGTGCTCTCTTTCCGACCATCGTTCTTTGTCTTGCGGTAACGATAGTAGAAGAGACATAAGATGAATATTATCAAGAATATTACTCCAATCACTATGTCCATAATCTTCAAAGGAGTCATCGGCTTCTCTTTTGGTTTGGACTTTTAAAGAGAAGTAGTTAAATCTGTTCTGTTTATTTCCAATTATATAGACATAAAGTTTTTGGAGGTGAGTTTGAGACTTGGTAACTGTTACATTGACAATTGACTTTATTATAATATTTAAGGAGATTTTTTAGGTTGTGTATAATGTGCCAGTAAGCTGTAACTTAGAATTCGTTGACAAAAAGTTCGTTGAGAATTTTGATTTGAAGATTTGGAAAATTAAGATCTTTGGCTTGTAAATTTCTTTTTAACAAAATAGATAAATGTTTGGTATACACATGGATTAAAGTTTTAATTGGTATGCACATGAAGTCAACTAACATAAATTAATGTTTTAATTGGTATACACATGGATGGAAGTGGTATTATATGTTGCCACAAGGATATGCTACAGTAGTTCTCAACAGTAAAGGCTTAAGACGTAAGAGCATGAGCAATGGTGAACCCAAAAGAGGGGTTCACCAAATTTTTTTAATATATTTTTGTGGGCCCATGAACAGTTAAGAACCCGGATATGTGATTTTCTGCAATGGTGAACCCGAAGAAGAGGTTCATAAGAATAAAATAATTATATATTTTTTTTTTAAAAAATTTTGAAAAAATTCAGTAAACATAAACATATTATTGAAATATATTTTAAACTTATGAAAACATTTTATTCAATACATAAAGAGTACATAACATAAATTAGAAATTTTGAAAAATACAAAGCTTATTTAATTTTCTTCATGACCAAACTTTTGCCAAATATGTTCCACTAAATCGGCTTTCAAACGCTGATGCTTATCTCCATCTCGAACTTCTCTCCGCATGGCCAACATATCCGGGGTGACATTGACACTATCTCTGCTTGTTGCCTTGGAACTTCTGCTAGACTCTCCTGTCTCAAACTCGGATATATCAATTGGAGCGTATCCGTCTCGTTCATCCTCTACTATCATATTGTGCAATATGATACAAGCCATCATTACTTTTCCTATCCTTTGCAAGTCCCATTGTAGAGCTGGGTTCTTAACAATTGCAAACCTCGATTGCAATACTCCGAAAGCCCGTTCGACATCTTTTCTTGCGGCTTCTTGTTTTTCAGCAAATTTATGTGCTTCAGGACTTTGAGGAAGTGATATGGATTGGATAAAAGTTGCCCATGGAGGATAAATCCCGTCGGTAAGATAGTAGGCCATACGATAAGTGTGGTTGTTGACCTTGAACCTCACTTTAGGTGCTCGACCCTGTATGATATCATCAAAAACTGGTGACCGATCAAGAACATTGATATCGTTGAGGGTACCCGGTAAGCCGAAAAAAGCGTGCCATATCCATAGATCTTGTGATGCCACGGCTTCTAAGACAATTGTCGGCTTCCCCGAACCACGTGTGAACTGACCTTTCCAAGCCGTCGGGCAGTTTTTCCACTCCCAGTGCATGCAGTCGATGCTGCCTATCATTCCCGGAAACCCCCGTACCTCTCCAATATCGAGTAATCGTTGAAGATCCTCGGCTGTAGGTCTTCGTAGATACTCATCTCCAAAGCATTGTATAATTGATTCACTGAAATTTGCCAAACAGGAACGTAATGTACTGTCAGCCATCCGGAGATATTCGTCATATGTATCTCCTGACTGACCATATGCGAGCATACGCATCGCTCCCGTACACTTCTGAAGTGGAGAAAAACCGTTCCTTCCGGTTGCATCTGGTCTTTGCTGAAAGAATGGAAATTCATTACTCAGACGCTCGACAATGCGAAGGAACAATGGCTTGTTCATTCGAAAACGCCTCCTAAACGTATCCGATGTATATGTAGGATTTCTCGTGAAATAATCGTTGACAAGCTGAATGTGCCCTAGTTCGCGATCTCGTTCGATAAAACGTCTTTTGGACTTCTTGGGCTGAGCATAAAGCACTGAGTCGATGAAATTATCAACAACTTCGTCCACCATTTCTTCTAAATATTCATCAACTTCATCACTTGATGAGGAAGACATTTTGTTGTTAGCTTGTTCCTTCCTTGAAATCAAATAAACATATATTTATGTTTATGACAATTTTTAAAATTTACATAATCTATTTTTTTTCTTAAGTAAAGATTTTTATTTTTTTCAAAATATTCATAAGGCATATATTGTGTTAAAGATTTTTATTTTTTTCAAAATATTCATAAGACATATATTGTGTTAAATTTCCATAATCCATATTTGTACTGAAGTATTATTATTTATTCATATGCCATATTTTTTGTTTTAAGTCTTTATATTTTCTTGAGGAAATTTAATTTTATAAAATTTCTTTATCCATAGATGTTCTTAAGTAAATTTTATTAAAATTCTTTCCTACATAGTATATCATAATATTAAATTTTATTTCATAATTATAAGTTTCTCTTTTTAAGTTTCAAAACTTAAAAAAAGTTGTTTTCTTTATAACTTATAATTATTCTCTTTAGAAGAAACCTGAAATATGAAGAGTGTGGTGGAAGTGGAAGATGATCGTATTGGTGCTCGGGTGGTTGTGCTGATGGAAGGAAGATGATGGTGTTGGTGCTCGGGTGGTTGTGCTGATGGAAGGAAGATGATGGTGTTGGTGCTCGGGTGGTTGTGCTGATGGAAGGAAGATGATCGTTGAGCGTGGTGGAAGTTATGGTGAGTATATGAAGAGTGAAAGCTTTTAAGTTGGACAATATGAAACAAGACCACACATATGAAACAAGACATAGGTTATATATATATATATAGAACAAGACCACACATAAAAGCATCCTGCTCGGGTACATACACCCGTGATTACATGAAGAGTCGACTGGGTACATACACCCGTGAATACAAAAGGCAACATTACACATCAGTTGCCACTAAAATCCGGTTAAACTAAATCAAGTGTAGAAACCAACAAAATTCTACACTCCCCCGTGAATGAAACTGACATTACCTACTACTCCTACAAGCATCAAACTTCTACACGCATCGACCTCCTTTCTTACAACCCGTGACCTGCAACCAGTGATTATCTTACAAGCATTCACCTCCTGGAACCCGTGACCTGAAAAGCAAAACATATTATCATCAGATTTCCAACTCACATGAAGAAACGATGCAGTTAAACATATTGAAACAACAATAATGAAACTCAAACAAAAATATATACGCAAATGAAACTAACCAAATCAAAGCATTTCATCAATGAGTTTATTTTTAAGATTCTTTTCTTTATCAGAAAGTGAATCTTCTTTTTTTCCTAGCAACCTATCAAGAATTTTCTTTTTTGCAATGTCTTTTTTAGCGGCTAATATGATCTCTATCTGATCAAAAGCTGCTTCGTTGGTGTGCTTCTTGCGTTTGCCAGCTTTGCATGCCTTCACACCAGGAGGCCTTGGTTCTTCCTCCGTAGCCACCGCCTCCGTATGGTCTTTACTTTTGTCCTTCGCACCTTCTCTGGACAAATATTGGGATTTCCATTTTTGATCAAAGCGGAGCTCCCTCCAACAATGTTCCATGGTGAACTTCGTACCATAATCATTTGAGAAGATGTCATGTGCAGCCTTCATGACATCATTCTCATTTTGTCCACTGGATTGATTCTTCAATGCGGCTTCATGACTTCCAACAAACTTGCACACCTGCTCATTCACCCTTCCCCACCTCTGCTTACATTGACTCCACTCCCTAGGAGCGGAGCCAGCAAGCAGAGGGCTAGCATTCACATACACCACTATTCGCTTCCAAAAAGCTTGCACCTTCTGCTCATTACTAACTATTGGATCTTTGCTGGTGTTCAACCAAGCACTGATCAGCACCACATCTTCTTTGATCGTCCACTTACGCCTTTCGGCGGGAGTTTTCGTGGTTGAAGATGTGACACCAGCATCTACATCTAAATCTATGGGTTGAGAGCCCTGGGAAACATCTATTGGTTGAGAGCCTTGGGGACAGACTAAATCTATTGGTTGAGAGCCTTGAGAGCCTTGGGAAGCTAGTAAGTTAAGGTAATAATTTTCCATTTCGTTTTGGCTAAAAGTTTTAAGATTTTGGTTTGTCTTTAAAGAAGTCGATTGCGTGTATTATAGAAGTTTTTAAACTACTTTTTAGTGTGAAAGGACAACAAAATTAAACTTACTCAACCTACCAAAGATTGAGTGTACTTATTTTAACCAAAGAGAGTACAGAACTACCATTCAATAAACATCTAATCACATTTTAAACTCAACTACACCTACACAGATACCATTCAATACGCAACCACCCTAAACACAACCTACCAGATTTGAAACGCAACCAATTACATTTATTACGAAATGACCTACATCAGTTCTAGCTCAGTTCAGTAGTAAAAATCTAACTAGCAATTGTTATTTATAGCTCAGTTGTAGTTACCTTTAATTAATCAGTCGAAGCAGACTTTCTCCAAGCGTTCGACCTGGACCGAGAGATTATAAACCTCCACATTGAGGTTATCGAACTGCTGAGTGAGGTCTCGAACCGCCGCCTGGACATGAAAACAACAGTAACAGTTAGTAAGAAAAAAAAAAATCAGAGATAATATTTTGAAATTTTAGAAGTTACTATACCTGCAGTCTCCCGATCTGTCTATTCACCTCCGGGATCCAGTTGATCACCACCTCAACCTCCTCCAAGCGCTTAGTGAGCCCTTCTATTTCCTGCTGCACACCAACAACCCAAGGCTGACGATAATGAAATCCATCAGCCTGGGGGAGGACAAAAAAATATATTAGAATGTATAAAGAAAACAAAAAAAAATTGTAAATGCAAGAAGAAAATCAGATCACCTGGTAGTTCTTGCAGGTAAAGAAGCGCTTCCCAGGAAGAGTATCGGAATCGTCCTTCCGACGAACCTCGTGAATGATTGAGCCACCACAGGGACACTGCTTCGGTATCCCGTATTCTGAATCAGCGACATAGGATAACATTTCGATGTTCTCCTTTTGCCTCTTTGCCTCTCTTATCTCTTCTGCAGGATCCATCTATAGCAGAAACATTTTTAAATTAGAACACAATAAAAGAACAAATTCATATTTACAAATATACTCACTAACTTGAAAAGCCCCAAATCAATTTCATATCTAAGAAATACGAAACCTAAATCGAAAAAACTTACTTGATTACGAACCAAGAGCCTTTCAAAAACCCCAAATCGATTTCACGAAACCAATAAACGAACCTTATAACTTTATTACAAACCCTAACTAGAGAAGCCCCAAAACCCAGAACCCTAACCCTAACCCGCATGGGGATTTTAAACCATTAATCGAAACTAGGAAACTCGATTAGAAACCCTAACTTGAAAACCCCAAATCTTATTCAAAACCGTAAAAAGCAACCCTAAACTAAACCCGCAGGATCATTTTAAACCAATTATCGGAACCCTCTATTCGATTTCCAACCCTAAAACGAAAGCCCCAATTCGATTTTGAAAAACCCAGAAACCCGAGAAAGACGATAAAACCATTGAGAGCCCTAATCGAAGAGATCGATCGGTAAAACTGGATCATACCGACCTTAGATCGTCAACGAGAAAGGGTGCCGTCGATTTGATAGACAAAATCTGCGGCTCTCGGTACAAATCGCAAAATCGCCTCAGAGAGAAAAATGCCCTAGCTATTTCGAAAAGAGGAGAAAGTGAAGCGATACACGCGAGAACCCTGATTTCTTCTTCTTCTACGCGCTTCCGTCAAACCAATAACAATATGACGCGTGGCTAGAACCCGATTCATACGGGTTCACGCCGAAGGCTCGGTTCACCAATTTCACTTCTTTTTTTATTCGGTTTTTATTCAAAGCCCATATGAACTCGAGCCCACGAACCTTGCACGATCCGCCATTGCGCTTGCTCTAAGGGCTTCAAGCGCCGGTTCTTTATGGTTTTGAATCGGCCCTATTTGGTTTTGGTTGAATTTAAACTTATTTGTGTTATTTTCTTTTTCCTTTAGTAATTGAAAATGTTAACATGAAGAACTTGTAAAGATTAATAACATAAAGATTTCAACTAAATAATATTTTATACATATTTATAAATTTTAATTGTGAGTAACCAACGCAGTAATTTTTCATTGGAGATGTTATTGGATGAAATTTCAAAATTGAGATAAACAAAAATATATTATTAATACTTTATTTTACTAATTTTTTGATATATTCTTGTAAGGCATCCAATAAGAATGTTCTTGGTTTTTTTCTGACATAGAATGTTCTTGGTCAAAGTCTACATTATTGATTTGATATATGAAAATTCATTAGAAAAATTTACTGGTGTAAAATTGCTATATATGTTATCAGTTTTACCAATATCCTTGTAAAACATCGAATAATTGTTAGTTATGGATTAATTTTGGTTTTTGTTTTTTTTAATTCATTTTTGTACAATAATTTTTTTAATGAATTCCCTTTTTTTAAACAACAAAAATGAATTCCCTCAAATATAGAGAAACTAGTTTTTCAAATAATATATTTTTAAACAGAAACCAAACAAAAAAAATTTATGGTTTTTTCAGAATTTATTATGGTTTTTAATTTTTTATAATTAAGAAAATATTTTTACTATATTTATGCATTAATATATAAAAATGGTAATTACTATAAACAAATAAGGTTTAGTCAGAATCACTTGTTTAACATATATAACATGAAAATAATTTATATTAGAAAAAATTCACTTTACACGAAGAGATTAGAGTTTAATGACCGGTTGATGGAGATTGGAGAGACATAAAGGTTGTTGTTAATGAGATCAGTCAGCCCGTTCCGACGCCATCATCATAGCCGAAGGGGAGACAACTGGTTCTTATCTTGCCTCCATCCTTCTTAGTTTTATTGTAGAGAAAGTGAATTAGCCAAATGATCAAGATTAGCAAGAGAACTGCCACAAACACTATTAGCATAATTACTTTCCCCATAGATCGATCTTTCTTTCTTTGAATTAGTTTCTAATACTCAGTTATGATTTGATTCTCGTACAGGGAAACATGAGGTTGTATATAGAAAATTAGATGGTAGTGCTACTTGCGTTGGTTTATACTTCTTTATCATGATTTGACTTATTTTCATTCTTATATATATATATCTCATTAGTGCGTGTTGGTTTTCTTATCTTGACATTATTGAAATAGTTGCGGGGAATTTCATTTTGCATAAGTTGGACGTTAATTACCTTTCTAATTTGTGAATAAGTGTGTATGATATACATATATACAATTCCGTCATCTTCAACAATACAGAAAACATTCACTATCTACATAAGCTGTATGCATTCAGAGTACATATATGATGGATGGATCATGGACTAATGATTCAATTTTGTGGTATGGCTGGGTTTTGAAAAATATTATTGGGTACGATTCAATTTATGGGCATAAAGAATTAGAGAAAGAGACTATCATCACTACATGCAGAGCTATTATTTTGGACAGTGAAAAAATATGTTTGAGTACTCAGCGTTTCAGCACTTTGAAACTTGTTCCAGGGATTGCATATCAGTGATTGTAAATTCATAAGCGTGGCCAAGATTTTCAGCAGAGTTAAAAGAATTATTAGTTCTAAAAAGAATATTCAAGACTTAATAATTGTATACCACCTCCAATCAGAAAACAATTTAGCAAATACATAAGCTAAGATGACAAAAGTAGTTTATAGAGATTGTATTTTGTTGGTTGTTTTATCCGATATAGTTACCTGCGCAACTTTACATTTGAGTAACAAAATAATCCTTTGATGTAAATATACAATATACTTAGGTTGAATATTCATTAGGTTTTAATCAGTTTACTATATACATCTATTTATACACGTTGAGATCATACATTCCGCACATATATACCCTTATGCATATGCATACATTACTAGTTAACCACTACAAGAAAACATCGGTATTCTAAGGGACATTCCGAGGAAAAATGATTTCCTCGGAATTTTTTGACGAAAAACCGAGGAAATTCCGAGGAAAACAAATTCCGAGGAAAACACATTTCCTCGGAATATTCCGAGGGACTTAAGGGTTTCCTCGAAATTTCCTTGGAATTTACCTTTTCGATTTAGAGATTTGATAATAAAGTATTGTTCCTCGGAATTTCCTCGGAATTTTCTGAGGAAATTCCGAGGAACATGTGGGTTTTCGGTTAAAACCCCAAGTTCCTCGGAATTTCCTCAGAAAATTCCGAGGAAATTCCGAGGAAAGTACTGATTTTCAGTATTTCTTCGGAATTTCCTCAGAATATTCTGAGGAAATTCCGAGGAACTTGGGGTTTTAAACCGAAAACAACGTTTTGCGGATTGAATAACACATATATAACCTTCATTAAGTGTTTTAACCATATTATGAAGTCAAACTTTGGTGTTTTACACAATAACAAACACTTTTACGATTGCTTGAACGAAAACCACACAACATAAGAGAAACACTTATACATTTTAATAAACGTTAAAGAGAATACTTACAATTATTTTTGAAATTTTTTTATTTCATGGTTTATGATCATCTAAACAAAGAATCTTCAATGGTATGCATTAAATTTGTATAAAAAATGAAATACGGCAAAAAATCGGACTTTGAAACCCCAAACCTTGTTTCCTCGGAATTTCCTCAGAATATTCCGAGGAACATTCTCTGTTTCCTCGGAATTTCCTCAGAATATTCTGAGGAAATTCCGAAGAAGTTATTTCCTCAGAATATTTTCATTTACCCGGCAACCAAACCGCCAAATATTTTGGGAAAATTAAATTAGTGGTTTCCGAGGAAATTCCGACGGATCCAATTAAAAATACTGAGGAAATTCCGACGGACCTTTTCCGTCGGAATTTTCATTTTATTAGGTCACGCCGCGGATCTTCTTCCCCATTTTTCTCTTTCTCTCTCGCGAACTCCGCCGCATCTCTCTTCTCCTGCAATGTTTTCCGGCGATTCAAGCCTAATTCTCCTCTATTTCATCCCCAAGTCATGTAAGACCACCTATCCCTCTCTATTTTCATCAAAATCAAGTTTCACTATGGTGAAATTAGGGTTTTTATAGATTTTTGTTAGAGTGAATGGTAGGGTTGTGATTTGAGAGTTTGATTATGGTTTTATGGTTTAGGATTGTGATTATTTTTTGTATTTAGGAGACTTGCAGTTTTTTTAAAAGTTTTTATTGATTGTGATTATAAAAATCGAATTAATAATTATGTATATATAATATGAAAACGTTTTTTGATTTTTAAAACGATTTTCTATTTTAAAAAACGTTTTTCAAGTTTCCAGTAATAATAAAACGTTTTTTTTTTAATTTTAAAAAATTTTGTAAACATTTTTTCTCTATTTATAAACGATTTATAATTTTTTTATACATTTATATATATATATATATATATATATATATATGTGTATAAATCATGTATAGTAACAAATTATAATTTTTTTATAATTTTATATATTAAAACTATTTTTGTAATTATGAAATTTGTAATTATTAAACTATATTTTATTTATTAAAAAGTTTTTTATATTTATAAAAAACAATTTGTGATTAAAAACTATTTTTGTAATTATTAAATTTGTAATTATTAAACTATAATCTATTTATTAATTTTTTTTATATATTTATAAAAGTTTTTTGTGATTAAAAACTATTTTTTGTAATTATTAAACCATATTCTATTTACTAAAAGGTTTTTATATTTATAAAAACTTTTTCTGATTAAAAACTATTTTTAAAATTATTAAATTTGTAATTATTAAACTATATTCTATTTATTTTATTTTATATATTGATAAAACCTTTTTGTGATTAAAAACTAATTTTTTTAATTATTAAATTTGTAATTATTAAACTATATTCTATTTATTAAAAGGTTTTTTTATTTATAAAGTTTTTTGTGATTAAAAACTATTTTGTGTAATTATTAAATTTTTTATTATTAAACTATAATCTATTTAGTAAAAGTTTTTTCTATATTTATAAAACTTTTTGTGTTTAAAAAATATTTTTTGTAATTATTAACCATATTCTATGTCCCAAAAGGTTTTTTTATATTTATAAAATTTATTTTGTGATTTAAAACTATTTTTATAATTATTAAACTATATTCTATTTATTAAAAGGTTTTTATATATTTATAAAACATTTTTGTCTTAAAAACTATTTTTTGGATTTTTAAAATTTATATTTTTTAAAAATAATTTTAAATATTTTTTCATTTTATATTTATTAAAACTATTTTTAAATTTGTTTTTTCTTAAAAGTCGTCGGAAAATTCCGAGGAAATACCGACGAAAACAGTCATAGGAAATTGTTCCTCGGAATTCCCTCGGAAACTCCCGTCCTCGGTATTTCCTCAGAATATTCCAAGGAAACTCAAGTCCTCAGTATTTCCTCGGAATTTTCCGAGAAAATTCCGAGGAAAAATGAATTTCCGAGGAGTTTTTTCCGACGGTCATTTTCGTCAGTATTTCCTCAGAATACCGTTATTTCGAGAAAATACCGACGAAAATGGTCGTCAGAATCCCGGTGTTTTCTTGTAGCGAACACACGAATGAAAAAGGCTAAACCATGACATCCACAACAACAATGGTACCCGCTTAGCCTCCACAACCACCGCAACCTCCACAACCACCACCGTCTCCTCCTCCTTCTCCGCCTCCACCATCATAACATCTACAACAACATCCGCTCCCACCGCCAGAATCTGCGATGATCACAGCCGCAGCTACCGTAGTAGCTGTAGTGGAAACATTCCTTGTCAAGACAACAAGTCCTCCATCTTTTGATCCCATTTTACCCATTTCTAAATCTCGCGACTAAGACGTTAAAGGCGTTTGCTTCCTGTAAGTGAGGACACAACATAAGACGAGAGACGGCCAAACAATACCGGCACATACTACAATAATGACAATTACAAAAGTATCCATTAATTTTTTTTT